>JANCMA020474437.1:0-10654 GCA_024336925.2 Zoanthus solanderi | reverse complement strand
TGAAATGCTATGGAACGAACCGAGCAGCAGGTACATAAAACAGTTAGTATTTCTTTTACACATCACAACTAACCTTTTAACAAAAAAAATTTAATATAAACTTGACGTCTTATAATAATTTTTTTTAAAACCGTACGTTATCTATAGATAATGTTTGTAACCACTGTTTGTTTGTGTTTCCTTCTGAAATTGAAATGGCCGAGGAACAAAAATATTTATGATACAACTAACGTTATTTTTTCGCACTCAGTTGCGCATAGGGTTACTACACGATTTCGCCATTTTTTCACTCCTTGTCAAATTTAGTTTGCTAAAATCCGCTTCATCTCCTTTTTTCTTGCGGTTTTCAACAAGTTCGTTTTGGGTATTCTCGTTTTCGTTAATTAACTTGCTTACAACATTTTGTGATGCGGTAAGCTTGACAATGTGGTACAGCAGTTGTAAGTTAAGCTTGTATTCACAGAAGTAAATTTTGTCGTAAAAAGCCTAGTCAAATTTTGTCAGCTTTGTGTACTCCTGTTTGAAACCTCTTAAAGTATCTTTGCAATTTTAACTTAAGCTGTTTCTCTTACTCCTTTAACATATAAAAGGCACTGAATAATACTTGCACGAAACTAAACAATTTTTTAAGGGTTAGAGACTGATCTGAGTGGTTAGTTTACAGATACACGCACGCGCTAGCGACACAACGAACAAGAAATGTTAGTAATGCACAAAGCGAAAGTCGACTGCTTTATGAACAATTTCTATTTCATTGTCTCGCCACCAAGTGCATGTATTTGTAAACAAAATACGAACTAAAAGTCAATAACCTTTTTAATATGCAATCTGTTATTGCATTACAAGGCGAGATGCATGACCTAAAGAACTTGAAGCAAGAGAACAAATAATATCTTTAATAAAAATAAGTACAAGATTAAAAAGGTGTATGTTCAAAGAGAATAAAACAGAAATCACAAAAAGCTGTACATGAGGAAAATGTGCAAAATAGAACTTTTAAAATTTAACGCGAACAGGATAAATTTTAGAAGGAAGTACCAAAGCATTTAATAAAATTTATCAAAAACTAAAATTTATACCGTTAAAAAAAACTAGCAAATTACTTTGTTTTAGAATTCATCAGTTTTTTGGGAATAAATTTTAATGAAGGATTGGAAGAACTAAACCAGTATTTAAAGTGTTTTCACACGTGGGAAAGACAGAAGGTTGCTCAGTTAAGTAATCATCACTATCTTGTGAAAAAAGTCAGAAACTGCTTATTTTTGCTTCCAAGTGTTCGCTGCATAAAACAAACCAATCTGATGCAATAAGTGTAATTCGGTATTCAGTAAATTGATTGACAAACGATTAAATTCCATTATAAAAAGTCAAACAGAAAAATTGAATGAAAACGTCGAAAAATGCTGCACAATAACTCAAACTTCAACCTTGTTTAATTTGAAAAGCGGGAAAATTTCCGGACGAGCATAAAAAAAAAACCCGCCGAGTCACCTGACTGTAAAATCTGATGAATGACAACTTTTGCTGGAGTAAAAGCTCAAAACAATTTTGATTCATTTATTCATTGGTTTGAATTCATTGAAAATTAATCAGGTTAAACCAAAAGGTTAACCGATTTACTGCACGGTCGTGACTGTTATTGACAGATAAACCGAAATCACCTGATCGATTTTGACCAATCACGTGCGCTGATTTCTTTACAGTGAACAAAGTTTGCATATTAATAAAAATTAACTTATACAACTTTAAATTTTATGGGCCAAAGTCATCTCTTCCATTCTTGTGGAACAGGTGGGGATGCTTCACTGTTATGACAAATTGTATTATACAGATTAATTATTTTTTCTGACGCTCACTGTTTTGAGCATCTATAAATGTAAGTCTTTGTTAAAGAACAGTTTTATTTGATTAGAAATATAAAAGACAAATGTGTGTGTGTGTGTTTTTTTTTTATCAAATTTATAGTTCCTGTCCTCTCTTGGGCCATGTTGACAGCTGGCGGTATTCCAGCAGTTTGGATAAACGGAATAGCCATCGCGTGGCCTATTAACAACGAGAAATGGTACATCGCACAAAACTACACCTTTCCGGGACAATTGAGAGTGATGACAGTTCAAATAAAGCACACAGCTTATAATGAAGAGGGAATTCTGGCCTCCTTCAGTGATGGAAGTGTAACAAGCTCTACTTCAGGGTGGAAATGCATTAGCTTTTCTGTATTGGATGTGGAGGAGCTCCGGATGACATTTTATTCACCGTTGTATAGTCGAGTTGACTTCAACGACAGCCAATGGCCAAAAGCTGTCGAGTTCAATGCTAGTATAGTTGATGGGATCGACCGGAAAGCGAAATGGATTACTGGAAATAAATTTTTTCGTCAAGTTACGTATTGTAGAAAAAAATTCTAAATTATTCTGCTTTGAAAGTGTGTTTGCATAAGTTAATCGATTGCCCGGAAACTGTAAAAACTAGATCGACGATGAAGAGTATGCGTACTAACATGTTTTAAGTTGAGTAATTGAATGCATATGTAATATGAAGAATAAACAAAGCAAAATATCAACATCAATCAAGTCAATCTAAATAAGGACAAGTAATAGATACATAAATTGAGCCTTATTACTCTCGTTAGTAAGAGTAAAGATGCAGCGACCATCTATCTTTAATGAAGCCGAAACAAATTGTTGAATAGCAAACAGTTTAGGTATTCTGCTGAGACCTTGCTGATGAACAGTAACTGTTTTGATACTTGTTTTTAGCAACGTTTTACTTAAGTTTCTTCAGTTATCTATTTTAGAGCCATGCAGACACGGCAAGGAAAGAGGCAGAACCAACGGGTAGCGGGTGCGCTACACAACTCACCACCTCTAACCCTTGTATCAGGGTACCGGGCTCACCAAACAAATTTATGTTGCGGTACGAAGTACACTAACAACACACATCCCACCATCCCTAATCTTTGCATATGTTGGGGTGTGGGGTACACTAACACCACACAACCCACATACTCTACCCTTGTATCAAGATAGGGAGCTCTCCAAACAACCCATCACCTATAATCTTTGTGTTGGGGTAGGGATTACACTAACATCACACAAACCAGCACCTCTAGCCTTTGTATCATGGTAGGGGGCCCACTCCACAACCCATGACCTCTAATCTTTGTGTTTAGGTAAGGAGTACATTAACACCACAGAACCCACCACCTTTAACCGTTGTATCAGGGTAGAGGGCTCACCACACAACCCAACATCTCTAATCTTTGAGTTCGGGTAGGGAGTACACTAACACCACACATCCTAACACCTCTAGCCCTTTTATCGGCGTAGGGGACTCGGCACACAACCCATCATTTCTAATTTTTGTGTTGGGGTAGGGGGTATACTAACACCACTGAATCCACCACCTATGATAAAGTATCATGATAAAGGGCTCACCACACAACCCACCACCTCTAACCCTTGACATCAAAAACTGGGAAAAGGCAATTGTTATGGACTTGACATCGGTTGCTGCTGTATATATTTTGAGGCACCTCAGTCTCTTTCATGGGAACTCCATAGTGCTGCACAATTTTCCACATGGAAGGGAGATCGACTGAATCAAAGGCCTTGCAGAAATCAATGAAATTCAAGTACAGCGGAGACTGCCATTCGGGGCTCTATTCGATAATGATGCGTAGGGTTGTAATCTGCTCCGTGCAGGATCTACCAGGGCGTCGTATTTTCAGCTCTTTTCTCAGTGTTTGGAAATGTGATGAAACATTGTCTCTTGTGTTTGATATGATACTTATTATCCAAAACATATTATAGTACACATGGATACTGAAAGGCATATTCTGCTATTTCAAAACTAGCGACTTTTACCAAAGTAACGGAAGATGAAGTTAAGAAATGGCTTGAAAAACAGGACTTAGGGCAAATTTATTTAACTGAACCGAAGAGTGGAAAAACCAAAGGAAAATGAGGGGATTGAGAGGGACACTGAGGGCACTGGCTAGGACATGTCAATTCCTCTAAAGTTAATTTTAGTTTTAGACCGAAACGGAAATCTGTTTCCCCAGACATCCGCATAAGTACTTCGAATAAACGAAAAACAACCACATTTTCAAATTCACCTTTATTTTGTAGCTGTAACACTCGCAGTCCTTTCTAAGCAGGTCGAAGGAGACTTTTCATATCTTTGTTCATGCGAGTATTTAGCTTGGGTTCTAATTCATAATTTTGTTACTGTTGTGCTGGTTACGAACAGGATATGTCTTTGTGCTGTGTTACAGATTAGAGCATAATCTATGTGTTTGCTGAGCTTCAAAACTAGGTTTACGGACAACTGTTGAGAAATTTTGCAGATGTTTGACATAAAAGTAACAAGCGCTATTCATTCAAGTTGTCATGGCAACCTCAGTGACAGAGCCAATCACCTACCAAATGACGTCATGTGATCCCAAACTAAGATTCTTGCGCAACTTTTAGATTTTTTTTGTCGACAAAGACGGAAAAAAAAACCGAACACATTTTAAAACTGGATTGCCTCAGGCAACCCAGCATTTACAAAGGGGAAAATCAAATCCCACATGCGTAACCGAGATACTCCGGCATTTATATAACCATGAAGGGCATCAATATGCTAAAAAAAGACTCGACACAAAAAGTAAAACTAACAAGATCGGGGAGTAGTTCAACCAAACCACTAGTCACGTGGAAGTAAGAGGCAAATCTGCGCCTGTGTTAGAAATTTGTGACACAAACACGAAAAAACCGAGGGCATTTCTATACTCGTGCACATTCCGGCACGAGTAATATTATTAGATTGGGTAGAAAATACTAATATTTTGTGACGTGACGTCTGTTTCTTACGGTTTAACAACAGCAGGTCAAGCAAGGATTAATTAATCCATCAAGGCTTTTCTTTATTGTATTCTAGGTTCACAAGTTAAAAATAATAATAAAAATAATAATATAATAGTTTTTTTAAAATGTTTACATATAACAGTCATATAACTGAATTGCGTAAAAATTTACAATAATTAAATATCGCATATTGAGTTACTATAACATTATAGTAAAAATGTGCCATAGCAGCAAAAAAAACATTCCTAAAACGATTTGTGCGAGCCTTAAATGGCTGAAAGTGACGTGGCCTTTATAAATTATATGAAACGCCAGAACTCGGTTTAAGACAACTGCCAAGCACATGAAGGCGCCGAAACGAGCTAACCATGTTAATCAGCCTTTGTTAAACAATACTTATGGGAACAGTGGAAGTGCGCAAGCAATTAGTGTGAGTTTTTAGTTTTATTCGAAGACGCAATTAAATAAAGATATAAATAAATCCGTTAAACAATTTCAGCTTGCTGTTTAGATTTGACTGTATCTCCTGGAACTTGGTTAATGCCTTCTAGGATGGTAATAAATACTCAGAGTACTATTGGTTACAACAATAAACTTTAAAAACGTGTTAGTCCGACTATGAAGTTGGTGGTCAACGGTGATATAAACAATATTGTAAAGAATGTAGGAATTAAACACAACCTAGGCAGAAGCAAAATCAACTTACCAAACGTTGGTGATGATGTTACTAAGGTGGGTGGACAAAGACTAACATTGTCAAAGTTTCACATCTTGATGATGTTACCTCAAACACGAAATAAATCTTGCAGTTTCGACAACAGCAGTAGGAGGTTGAGCGTGGCTTTAGTTTGAATAAAATGATGATGAAAGCATCCATGGCTTTCATAATCAAATAATAAGTTTTATTAAAATAAGTACATCGAAAAATTAACACTATCAATGATATTTTCAAGTTTGGCAGTGAAATACGCGATATGGAGTTCATTGAATCTGACATATTGGTATCTTTTGACGCGTCATCTCTTTTCACAAACGTCCAATTAGATGAGACCATCCAGATCTTAGTGGATAAAGCGTTCAACAAGAACTGGTTCAACACCACCTATGAATTGAATATCACTAAATCTGACTTAAGCGATCTATTGAAAGTCGCTACGAAAGATCAATTGTTTCAATTTAATGGAAATCTATACGAACAGGTTGACCGTGTGGCAATGGGATCACCGCTGGGTCCTCTTCTTGCCAATACTTTCATGTACTACATTGAGGAACGCCTCCAACAACAACGAAAAATACCCGCCTTTTACCGACGTTATGTCGACGACATCCTTACGTCTGTACCCGATGTTGCAACAGGCATCAAGCCATTAACTTTACAATGGAACTATCTGTGAATGACACAATCCTTTCAGTCTTAGGTATGAATTTACCTAAGAAGGGCTGTTAAATCGTGACCAGCCCCTTTTTCAAATCAACAGACACTGGATTACTTACCCACTATCGCAGTCACATTGACAGGAGATACAAAATGTAACAACTATGTTACATCGTGGTTTTCAACTGTCTTCGTCTTGGAGCATATTCTTGAATAAATGTGACCGGCTGAGAAAGTTTTTCCAACGTTTAGACTACCCAGAACAGTTAATCGAACGCATCATCTCATACTTTATTGTTTCAGTGACAACCGACCAAACTCAAACTCCAACTCAAGAACAGACTAAGATGTTTCCTATTATCATACCTTTTAAAGATCAAAGATCTGAGAACTCTGTCCGTAGATTAAAATATCTGAGCAATTAAATTAAAATTAAAATATTAACTAGTATTAAGTAGAATTAAAATTAAAATATTAACTAGTATTAAGTAGATTAAAATATCTGAGCAATTAAAATATCTGAGCGCAAAAATCCTCAAAAACAACCAGTCTTCACAAGTAGAAAACTTGAAGCTTTTCTAAAGCCGAAAGAAAACAAACCGCCCGTGGTAAACCAACAGAGTGTAGTATACAGATTTGAATGTGGCTTGTGCTATGCAAGCTATGCTGGCTTCACACGGAGGCATTTGCGCCAACGGATTGAAGAACACAGAAGAACAAACATCGGAACACACGTGAACAGACACAATTTGGACAAAAAAGACTTTTCCAAATATTTACGACCAAATTGATTGTTTGATTTATGAAATGTTGTACATCAAGTGTAAAAATCCATCGCTCAACATCCAATCAGACTCTATAAAGGCCCACATTTGTTTATAACATTTTGTTAAGTTTAAAGATTGTTTTTTCGAATAAGCTATTTACATACTTGCTGTTGAGAATGACTACTAGAAGTGGTCGAAACGTACAGTTTTTAGCGTTTATTTTTCTATGTAATAATAAGTTTATTCCTTTTGTGTCTTAAAATTTTTACAATAATGTTTTCTTATTGTGTTCACATATCTGTGGCTCTTTACAATCTTTAGAAAAATATTAATTTTTTTTCTTTTTACCAATACATATATCTCCACCACTACAATCTTTACAATGATATTTTACCTTGTTGTGTAAGCAATTTGGGGATAATTTCCCTACTGGCGCATCCTTATTTATGTATGCAGTTTCTTATAGAAGTTAGCGTCTGGGTAAGGGTAAAATTTTACCACAATTTGTTTCACTTTTTATTTTTATATCAGAAACATGATCATCTAAAAAAGTTATTTTTCTGGTAATTTTGGTTAAAGGTAGGGGAGGGGTAGGGAATGAGGACGGCGCTGGAGGTGGGGGAGGGGTAGGTGATGAGTTCGGTGGTGGAGGTGGGGTATGATTAACTTTGTTTTTAATACGAACAGGACGATCTGTATAATAAATAAGATATACAAATATATGCGGAGACAGAGAACTCAGGAAAAATCTGAGCTCCAGATGGGAATCGATTCCATGACCTTCCGTATACCAGTCGGACGCTCTACCACTAAGCCTGACAAATGAGTCAAATGAGACTCTTGCCGAAACCTCTCTGTAAAACGGCAAAAACATCAATCCCATCTAAAAGACAACCAACAGCAACTTTATGATCTGTCTTCTACTGGATCTCGAACCCCAACTTCTCCGACAATCCAGTTTAAAAACACCAGATTAAAAAAGTCGCGATCACTTCGCAAGCTTTCTCATGTGAATTTACAACTTGAGCCGTATTCCGGATATACGTCATGCGTCATCAACATCTAAATCAATCCAATCACTAGGTCGTAATTTACAACGCAGCGGAATCCAAACACAATAGGTTCCGTGCAGGCTCTTCTTCCCATTCTCACCCAGACCCTTTAGTTTTTCTCCCAAATTATTAGAAGAGCCGACTCGCAGGCTTTTATTGAATTGTTTAAGTTTACATGAAGCTGTTTGGTATTTAATTACTTGCGTCGTTAGGCCAGGAGTCAAGGGATGGGCTCCGTTTCTTTTTGTGACACGATTTTCCACACGCGCACTTTTGACGTCTTAAGCCCACTTAAGGTTACCGATAACCTTCAGATAGGTGATTTTCTCAAAATTTCAATTTTGGAGCTAAAGTAGTGAAAAAATTGTGATCTTTCAAGTTAAAAAAACTTTGAAAAAAAAAGAATTGTTGGAGAAATAGCGGTTTTTCTTTCGAACGGAAGTAAAAGTTATTCATTTGATTGACAGGCTAAGACGCGTACGTAAATGCGATCAACCGAGACGACTTTTCCACTCGATCTCTGTGGCGCTAACAGTTATACTTGTTTGGATTTGGTGACTCCCACCCGCCGCTGCTCTTTAGTTTTTAGCTCGTCTGTTTCTTTTGGTTTTCCCAATAATATTTTATTCGACGAGCTTTGTCAAAAATACAGCTTAATGTTCAGAATTTGCAAAATACCGACTTCGCGAAACACCAGACACAAGCCACAGAAAGTTGAAACTTTGTTTGGACTTTGCAGACTCGCGCGTAAATTTTAATTTGGGTGTTGGCGGAAGAAAACTTTTCAAGTGCTGATTGGCTGAGATCTTTTACGGGTGGAGTTTTTCTGCAAAGCTATAGACCAGACAAATTTTTCTGATCGCTGTTTTCTCGAATTATTATTTTCGCTTGGAGTGGACACTTTAAAAGTCCAAGGGAATTTGTTCGTTTTTTTTTTCCCTAAAATTTGCACAATAGCTTCTTCAATATATGAAGAAAAAAAACGTGCCTGCGATTTTTTTTTTCGAAAAACTTTTTTTAGAGCAATTTTCGCACGGCCTATAGGCTATTTTAAACCTTAATTCGAAAAAGCGTTGTAACTTTTCTCTGAAATTGAATGTGAAAAAACGCGGACACGTTTTTTTTAGCACTTCTGGTCTGGAAACAGGCAGACTAATTAAATCGTTAAATATCAATAATCGCTTGGACTTGTAACTTTCGAAAGGTAATTTTGTCGCTCGTTTTTAGAGAGCGTAAAAAATCTAAAAACTCATTTCAATTCAAAGTTTTTAATATAGTTCGAAAGCCAGCTCTATAAGCTTTAACTTGATATATGGGTTTAGGCATCTACGGTTTAAAACAGACGCACTGTATCGTTTTGACGCAAAACACCCCTGAAGGTATGTGGTAACCTTAACCAGTATGTGCATGCTTACCAACAGGGAGGTAATGGGGAAAGAAGGGGTGGACTAATCTCGTACCCAGATCTCCCACGGGAAAGATCTCACTTTTTAGTGAGATTTCTGGGTACGAAATTAGGGGGGGACCTCAATAACGAATCACGAACATATTTGAGCAGTATCGCGTATCACGACCTGCATTTAGGTCTCATAACGAATCATGAAAATAATCAGGCTTCATAACGAAATAAGCAGAATTAAAAAGATTATGGTATTCATAACAAGCGAGTTTTGGTTTGTTTACTAAAGATAGCTGCACTAGTTTGCTTTTTTTAATTCGATTGGCAGGAATATCGCACAGTGAAATGGTGTCAGGAAAGATGGATTAACTTGCATTCAGAACACTCCTTGTTTAACTTGCAAGCGACGCAAAAACAAAATCAAAGGTAGCTTTTAGCAAAGGCATGAAATGCGATGTGAGATTTCATACTAGTTAAATGTTAAAATTTTACCAGAAAAAACCTTTTCCAACATATAACAATGATAATGATTTCGAGCAACCGTTGGACTACATTCTGTGTACAATCTACACAGTCTTCGTCGTTTGAGGAAAAAAGGTTGGTGTTAATATCTCTACACATACGAAGGAGTTCAAAGTTAAAAGACGCCGAGTCGTTGCCTTAGGAAACGGCTCTCGACTTTGAAATAAAACCACTTCGCCGTCTTGGCGAAGATGGTTTTCCATGAGTAGTAGCGATTCTGGGACAACTCATTAAATATTTATAAAATCCTTAGTCAATCCAGTCAAGTCATAGAATCTCAGTCAAGAAACGAAATAGAATTTTTTTTAACTAAAAGGAGAGAAAATCATAATAATAATAATATAATAACAACAACATGAACAATCTAGAAAAGTTTATAAGTACATAACTGTTATAGAATTGAAAGCTCTAGCAAAAAGAATAAGGTAATAAAGGCTACTACAAAATACGTAAAGCAGAACTCATCGAAACCATCAAATCAAAGTTTACTCCTACACTTTATCCACCACCTATACCTGAACCATCTACAACTAAACTTTTCTAGGGTTTACCTCCATCACTGACTCCACCTCCACCTCAACCGCTACCATCCAAACCAAAACATTTTATTATAGACGAACCTATATATCTGATATTAATGTACCAATTCTTTCACCCACTCCATATGTTGGAAATAATAAAGTAATAAT
>JANCMA020474436.1:0-20491 GCA_024336925.2 Zoanthus solanderi | reverse complement strand
TGCTTTCTACAATGACAGCGGACTCAATTTGTACAGTGTTAGCCTCAGTATGACGTTAAATATTCCTAAATCCCAATCTCGCAAGTATTTTCGAATATTTAACAACACAACGAGGCTACCCCGGACAAATTGAGTCCGCTGTCATTGTAGAAAGCAGCTACTGCAGATGCGAAAATTGTCTATTGATTTATGGCAGTGTATTAGCATGCAACTGTTTCATCGTGCTTTGTAAGTATGTCTTTAGTCTTCGGAGGGCAGAAAATGTGCTTGTTATATACTACTTCAGCTAAAGTTTTGGCATTAAAACGTGGGGGGCTCATTTAGCTTGGGGGGCTCCAGCTCCCCCCCCCCCCTGCTCCTCCAACTATGTCCCAGGGACAAATTCATCACATTTTGTAAATAGCCAACTGGTTTGCCTCCTACTATTTGGGATTCTTAACTGGGGAAAAAGGGATTTTAACATGACACTAAAAAGCCCCTTTGGGGAGTTGTTATTCTATTTTTTTATTTTTTTAATATTAAACAGGTGAAGAATAAAATGTGATTAGTAGCCATTAAAAAAACATAATTTTCACTATTAATTTTCACTATTATTTCACTATTACTACCCAGCTTATTGGGGGCATGGAAATAATTTTAATTTAAGTCCACCCCACCCTAACTTATACTAAATTTTGGTTCTTATAAATATAATATTAAGACATTTTTAGCTTCTTTGTAGTTTGCAATACATATTATTAAAAGCATTTCTCAAAGTTTTGTTTTATTTATGTTTGTTTTGAGTTTTTAATTTACTTATTACTTAAAATACAATATTTTTAATGAGCATTTGGAAAAAATTGATTCCTAAATTCAAATCTCATGCATATCAAATGATGAATCTTTCTCAGAGCAATTGAGGTGATGTCGATTTTCAAACAAACATTACTCAACATTAGTATCTTTGGGGCATTTGGGAAACATTAATTACCACTGCTGCAATGTATAACCTATAAAATTATCTGGATGAGTGGCTGTGGTTTATACTTGTCACATGTACAATTAACAATTACTCAAAGTGAGATTAAACAAGCAAAGCTTGAATTTGACTGTTTTTCATTGTCACACTCTTCAAAATCAAAACAACTAGTTAGTTGTGTATCAAAACAGAAATGTAAATGTCAATGAATATATTTAAGTTCATGCATTGAGCAGTAACTAATTACAAACTAAACTTAAAATGTGTACTCTACTCTAGTCCTAGCCGCCTTTGTGCCTTTTAAAAAATTCAGTCCATGGAAGAAAAAAAATTAAAAGAATACTATACTGGATTGAACATCTGTAGTTTTCCAGCAAAAGTATAACAAATGAACACACCCAAACTACCAATCAAATGAACTTTTTCTTTCTCTGTGACCATAAGGAATTATAGCCCAGCATACAGTAACTGTGTAGCAATCAAACAGATGATAATAGGACTAAAAATTAATTTTTAAGCTTCAAATGAAAGAAGACAGCACATTTTTAAAACACCTACAAAGAGCAACAGTTTAGGACAATTTCCTAGAAATCCAATTAAAAAGGTCGTTTTCTACTGTACATACTACTGTAGATAGAGATTTTCATATAGATTATGGGTTAAACCCAATTTGAAGTGCTCCCCTGAGATTTTCATCTTCTGCCAAATCCTGTTGTGCTGAGCAAATATTCTTAAAAGTTTAGTGTTTCAAAACACTAGCTATAGTGATTATCTTTTACTTCAAAACTGACTGAGCTTCAAGTCTTATACTGTAGTATGTCACTTTCTAAACTACAGTAGTTATAGTGTCAATTTATGCTACAGTCTAGGCTAACCTGCTGCAATGAACTAGGATCTCTTTGTGGGGAAATAAGAGATTTAAATCTCAACACTAAGTCTACAAATATTAGTTAAACACTGGCTCAAGTGGGAAATAAGCCTGTAAAAGGAACTAGCTTTTTTCTCCCACCAAAAAGGCAGTACATCTATAAGTATTCCTGGAGTAATTATAATCAATGAAAACCAATGATCGATTAGCTAATCAATGAATTGATATTAATTAATAAATTTAGTTGATTAATATCAATTAATATTAATGATTAATCAATGATTAATTGATAGTCACACAGTGAAAAGTCTTAAATATATTGATTATCATCAATTATTGTTGATTACTATCAAACTTTCACAGGAAGTATTGTTGTTAACTTGTCAACAGTTCCATAAAAATCTGTAGGTTTTAGCACTTCATACAGAACTCTAGGGGATAATTTCTGTACTGGGGCATACTGGGTCCTGCTCGGTTAGGGTTAGGATGAGCTATATAGAAAATAGGGGAGATTTTTATGCACACAGTGTAAACTGCTTGCATAATTAAGTACACCCCAATACGGATATTTTACCAAAATGAGATAAAATGCATGTTTTAGCAAATGCTGGATCATCATTTTAAGCAACCTTAAGTTTGCTTTTGTTAATAAAAAGATAAAAAGATATAGTTACCGAGTACTGTACAACATGTCGTTTAACATACATAAACCAAAACCACGTCTTCAATATTCAACAGCACTCGGCAGTCGATCCTGCCAACTCTCTCGTTTCTTTCTCTTTTCTCCCGGCCTCCCGGCAAAGACCTGAAATCTCCCGGGGTTTTTTTAGCATTCAGTGACCAAAAGTGAAAAAGGGGTGAATTCGATTTCTTCCCTTTGCAGTTTGCTTCACCACTCAATTGCATGCTGCACGCTCGTTCCTTGCACTGCGTCCTATTGGCGGAGTCTGCACGACTTTCATCACAATTTTTAAAAGTTGCATGTGTTATTTTTCTTTTAAGTTTCTGTTTTTTGTATTATTCCCGCTTCTTAGTTTTACGAAAACTTGGTAGCCCGGTAAACATTTTGGTTGTCTCATACGACCAGACAACCGCCTACACCTCCAGATTTCCTGTTCTGTGGGGCTGGCAGGTCTGCCACAGTAACTTCATTCCCCTGGTCACTTGCCATATGACAACGTTTCTTGTGGCTAGTTACATTTTGAAATCTTGACTTCGAACGAAAAACTCTTGTGCCTTATTTTTATAGATAAAAAATAGTGACAAAATGTATATCTGCTTTAGTATGTACACAGTTGCAATACATGACAAGGAAAATTTAACCAAATAACCAGACTTTTTAAGATCTGTTACTCTGCAGTTTGTGATTATGGACGAGGTGAAGTCTCTGATTGTAAATCTGGTCAGCGGTAATCATTAAATTTCCTTATATATCTTTTATTTTGTCAACCTCGTGCAAGTGCCTCGTTAGCGCAGTAGGCAGCGCGTCAGTCTCATAATCCAACCAGTTCTAACTGGGAAATCTGAAGGTCGTGAGTTCGATCCTCACACGGGGCACTATTTTTTTTTTACTTTTTCTTGTATAATTTTTTTTCCTCCTTTTTTTTTTTCAAGACATACATAGTTTTTTGGTGTTGTTTATACTAGAGTCAATTTCAAATACACGCAATATTATTATAAGAATCACAAAATTTCTTTATTTTCAGCCTCATTCAAATTTTTATATTGAATATTTTATTGTGTCGCGGTGTATAAATAATTTTCGGTTAGTTTTGATAAAGAAAACAACTAAAATTGTTAATTCCTCTTCTCCGCCATATATCTTATTTACCGATGTTCTAAAAAGAAGGGACAAGGAAGTTTAATACCAAACTGGCCAGGTACGTTGATAAGGGTAGCTAATGGTCCCTTAGAAAATGAAAGTCTCGGCAAAACACGGCTAGTTCTCGAACCCTCGTCATTTGCGGTTTATACTGCCTACTGCCTTTAAAGCCAGTAACTCCATAATCATCAAGTGTGTAAGTCTGTCACTCGGCTCGGCTTACGCGATACGAAGGCAGATATCGCTTTTATACTTAAATACTGTTTCCACTTCATCGAAATATCATGAAGTCGTGAATGTCTTGTTCAGTCCCGTGCATCGCAGACGTTGCAAGGGCTGCAACCCTGTAAGTGAAAATGATATTTTCCCCTTCTTTTTTCATATTACCAGGCATATATTTTGTCAAAGACAAAGGTGCCAGAAATTATTTGCAAGGAACCTTTTAATAGGATTTAGGGCGATCAGCGAAAGATTTTGCGCTCTTTCTCAACAACAACAACAATTTATTTCGGTATTCCCATATCATACATGGCCTTACCTATTTCTCAATATAGTGTCCCCAATTTGTCGTCCACGTGTAGACAGCTAGACTTTAACTGACACTCCTGATAAAGTTGATTATTATTATTTCTATTATTACTATTATTGATATAAACAACACTGAATAAGGGTCTGTCTATGTAGATATGTACAATATGAGGATGTGTCTCTTTCAGTGTTGTTTTATATTATATACTCTTTTTTTTATAAGAAACTTTTTGATAAGGGACGGACTATTTGATATTTGATGGGGGGGGGGGGGTGGACAAATCCCAAAAAAAAATTCGAACAAGCCATTTTGAAGAGAAAAAAAAATCGTGCAAGAAGACATCGCCACGAAAAAAAATCGAGCAAGCTTACATCTCAAAATCACCATGTTCAGGTTTCTGAAGAGCTGTCTGGTTAATGTGCGCATCATTTTGTCTTCTTTGTACACTATAGGCATTCAAAATCTAGGATTCCTCTAAAAGCTTTGTAAAAATTTGTGATCCACATGAAATTGTCGCTCAGATGTGATGATCTGCAAACTTATAAACACCCCCAAAGAATTGCGTAAAATAAATAGCTTCAAACTTAGTTTGTACAGCTATTATGTTTAGCATGTACCAGCTATCTCCGACGACACATTGATGGTATACACCTGATTCAAAAAGGTTGCTTTGGTAGACCAAAGTCCAATGTCCAAAGCAACCTTTTCTGAATTTGTTGTACACCTGCTTCGCAGATTGTATTCAACATTACTCGTACAACGAAGTGATTAAAATCATTTTAATGATGATTGTATAGTTCCAACAAAAACACATTGTTTTCCTTCAGCAGGCCTTTTTTAAAAGTCAGAGACCATGAAACTGTGTAATTATTTCCTCACATAAAACACAACCAATTTCCGTGTCTAAATAAAGTCAATGGGAAACCTTAACAGGGTCTGAGACGACCCAAAAAATCCAACATTGGAGAATGACAACAACTTTTGTTCTTCAGAAAATGCCATGTATTTTTGCTATTGTGCTAGCTCCCTGACCTCTCCTTGAGTCCTGTCAAAAAACTCTGCTCTCGATCCTGGAGAGGTTGGAGGTTATAAACCCAACCCACAAGGGTATAGAATGCTCAATTCCAGACAAACCTAGCCCAAGCCTTTAATGGCCCAAAGCAATACATGTAAAATTATTCCAGTTTCAAAACTGCAAGCCTGAAAAATATGAGATTGAAGTATCATTTTCAAAAAGGTGAATTTCAAGCCTCATTTTTGCTTAGCTTTTGGTAGTTTGCCTTTTAGAAACTTCATTCTATAGCCTTTCCCATGGGTACCACAGGAAATCCATGCATGTTTGCAATATGGATATTCTGTGGATCTTGTGCATTTGTTGTTGATTTTCATCAGACCTATGGTAAATGGGACACGTGGTAGGTAAAATCATGGAAATTGAAAGCCACTTTACAATACCCAAAGGAAATCCACCTATTGTGTCATGTGGGGAAATTCAATAATAATCCACAATATCCACATTAAAACCTGTGTAGAAATTTGGAATTTTATAACTCCTCTATGGCTCCAAAAATCTAAATCACGATTCCTCATCAGTTTCCCATTCAGGATGAGATGCCACCTCAAGTACTTCTGGGACTTTCTTAGCCTCAGCTTCACTTTGGGTGCTAGACACTGCAACTGCAGCTGATTTGCCCTTTACTTTCTTTGCCTTGGTTTTGGCTTTGAGGCCTTTCGCTTGGCTTCCTGCTGGTTTCCATTGCCTCTTTAGCCTGCCCCAGCTTTACCTTCACCATTTCAGCTCTTTTTATGCAGATCAGGCAAAGACTCCTCAAAGAAATTACACTCATTTCTAAAACCTGCAAATCGAGGAGAGAATTGGAATATAATATAGTTGTCTTTGGTTAGGCTAGCAACAAGCCCCAACAACAAGGAAAAATACTGTATATAATTAAATTGGTGATGTCTTATTTAATTTGGACATAAGTATATATGTGGATCACATTTTGAAATCCAAAATGTCCCAACAAAGATTTTGCGACATCACAAGTACTACTATATGTCGTTCCTCTTTACCTCTGTTAGGTGTCACCCCATCTCCACCCAAGCACTCTTTCTTAAACTGGTCACACTTCTCAATAGCCTTATTGGCAAATTCACTGACTTCCTCCAGCTTTGAAACATAGTGGCATAGTGTTTCATACATGCCAAGTGAGGCAACACATGAAAGATCCTCCCTGTTCTCCAGAAATTCTACTACAGCCTTGTACTGGTGGTCTGCGATTTCACAAAGGCCTGTGATGCTTTGACTTTTGTAGTAGTGCGAACAGGATGCAATGACAGGGTTTCTGTGCTACAGCCATCACAACAAAAAGTCACTTTTTCTCTGTCTTCGACACCAAAGTTCACAGTCACGCAGAGATTTAGCGTATTTCATTCTTTCTTGAGCCATTTCCAAAATTATGGAGTTAGAAAAAACTTGATGTGGATTTTGGGGGCGTTCATACCACAAGTTCTTAAACTGGCGCTTCAGCGATTCAGTCGACACGACTATATGCCCCATTCCATCTCTCGTATTGAAAGCATTCTGAAAAGGTTTCGGCAGTTCGATAACTTCGGACGCGGAAGAAGTTTTATACGCTGGTTTAGAGGCAGTTGTTTTAGCCGTGTCGTTGCCTTTCTTGGCATTTTTCCATTCCTCGAATTTGCGCTGAAGCCGACGCCACTCACATACAGTAAGATTCGGCAGATTTGTACTGTCTTCTTCTTTTACGTCTTGAAGATGCTCCATTCGTGTTATACCGTTAGCTGTGAAGTTTCCCAGCTTACCTTCCAAAGATAACTCTGACAGAAATTCTTGAAACTCGCATTTCTCGTTGTTTTCTTGGGCTTCCATCGTGTGCCATGTGCTAAACGTTTTGACAAATATTTGTTTTGGACCTAGCCTATAACACAGGGTGACCGACATTCGAAAATTCAACATTGACCTAGACCCCAGGGTCTTCTGGGTAAATTTCAACCCGCCATCTTGAAAATTGCCCAGAAAGACTGGGATCGAAACAAAATTCAAAATGGCGATCACCTAGTGCTTCACGACAATACGAGACTATGTTTCAGATTTCTCAAAATAATTTTACAGTTGCGGAGACCTTGAATAGAATCAAGCAAAAGATCGATCGATCAATTTCCGATACGTCTGTGCGGAGGCTTACCGCACTTTCAAACCTTCTAGATGAACTTTCTTTTCATAAGGTTTTGCTATTCAACGTTGCCTTCGATGAATATGTGGCGCAAGTCCCATCGGTCGCCAATTCCAGGATCAAGAGGGGAGCAAAAGTCCAATTTAGAGATTTTATTGTTTCAAGGGATGAAATTCCAGTTGTCATCGTGAACACACAGAAAAACGAGAGGTAAGGGTAAAATCGACGGAGAAAGATGATGCTAAGGTTTGCATATGTATGTCTATTTTTCTTAAATTGTTTTAAAAAGGTGTTTGGTTTCATGCCTTAATCTATTTTTCTCTGCACAATTTTTGATTGGCTGACTTGTTTGCATACTTTATAGAAAACACTGAATGGGTTAACAGGGTTAACACTGAATGCTATCTGCATTTTGTGAAATGGCCCATTTCTATTTTCAGGTTTGTGTGTCTGCTTGAGAAATCTGCTAGTCATGCAGATTTTCTATGTCACCTTGATATAATCCTCTCAGGAGAATCTAGTGGTACATATTTACCTGATGAGCTGGCCAGAGACGTGCCTCCTCTGCTCGAGCTCCTTAGCACAGCACGGGATAGGACAATACTGCAATATGTTCTAGCCTCAATCTTTAACAAGAACTCTCTACATATGATGCTTGGCTATACATCATCCATGATTGACAATACAAAAACTCAAGTAGGTGGTTTGTTAAGGGAAGCAGAAACAATAAGAGGTTTGACTAAAAAGGTGGACAATGAACTATCAAGTATTGCTACCAAACTGAAGGAATGTATAGAAAAGGAGGAGGCTTCTCTACAGCGAAAAAGGAAAACGCTCTCCAAAGAGGAAGAAGAGGATCTACAATTTGAAGTAGACAATAAAAAGAGGCACTTAATGAAAATCAAGTCAAAGCCAAAGCATGTAATCCAAAGCAAAGCAAAAAGGCATTTTTCATCCTGGAAACAGTCATTCAAATCACAAAAAGGCAAAGGCAAAGGGAAGTACCAGATCGACAGAGGGGCCGAAATAGCAGTCTATAAGATTCTTGAAGAACAAGCAAAGCCCCTTCATAGGAGGTGGGGCGATGAGGGCACTGTCTACTTGGAAAGCAACCAAAAGAGGTTACATAAAAAAGACATGAGGAGAATTGCAAATGAGTACCTTAGAGCTCATAACAAGAAACTGATCCAAAGTTGTGAGACAGTCAGGTCTTGGGGAAGAGCACCAAACAAACGAAGCCGACAAGCCAAACAACACAGAGGGAGGAACTTTTGGTCATATATGAGGTCACAGAAAAAATGAGGAATGATCACATAAATGTACACTATATCAGGGCCCATATCAAGCACTACACCAGGCTAGCGTTTGGAAGCAAAGAAGGGCTACAACAGCAAAAGTTGGTGATCAGACGAGCCATGGATGATAAAGCTTACTTTAGGTGTGGCACCTCGGAAGGGTTTTCAGGACCTTTGCATCACCCAGCACAGATAACCAATGAGCTTATTACTTTACCTTCATCTGACTACCCAGATACAATTGGCTATGTTGCCCCAGGGGTAATACTTATTGTAAATGAAATGAAAGAACATTGTCACAAAGCAACTGACAAGTTTTCAGTCTCTAGCTGCACAGTCACAACAATGATGAAACCTAAACATACCTACCCTAGTAGTTCTACCAACTGGCACAACGACATGGCAGCAATCCGATATCTTTATCGCGATGAGCATGAAGTAGTAGACTCCAGGTCAGAAGTAATGCTCACTCTACCAGAGCAGACACTGACATTCCTTGTGTGGCTCAGAGATTCCTTGAGGCAATATGAAATCATGTCCATTTCTGAAGATTTCATGAGAATACGTGAGGGTGGAGATCATCTCTCCAGAGAGGTAACAAGACATGTAATTTTGGAGAAGAGGCTAGATGCTTGCCTTCCAGTATTAAAAGAGCAGCTTGAAAAAGGTGAAGTGGCCCTAGAGATCTTCTCTCAAATGAAGATATTGAAGGATACAATAAAGGACATTTGTAAGTATGGCTCAATGTCACTTTTTAAATCATTCATCATAGCCCTTCTCATCAAAAGTTAGGAGAAACATAAAGTAGAGAGTTATTCTGTGGACTATTAAGTTGAAGGGTCCAACTCACCCTGCCCACAATGCATTGCTTTGCAGCCATTTTTTATGTCATCAGAAATGCAATAAAAATGATCAGTCACTTTTACATTTCTATTAGTTTGTGGATCTACAACCTTTTTACAAATGAGAAGTAGCTACATAAACATGCACAACAATGCATCGTGGGAAATGTGAGCTGGAATTAAGTAGAAAGAGTGGCTCATGCATTCTCTCACTTTTAATTCCCATTGCAATCATACTATGTTTCCATAGTGTTGACTTTTTAGCATTATTTGCAGCCTTAGTTCATAAACAAGCCAGCAATTACAGTGACGATGAGGTCATGGAGAAAAATACTTCTGTCGCATCTGCCTGTAGAGATTTACGCACCTTAATGGAGCAGAAGGGACTTCCTCAACGCAGGTTAGGTATTTTAAAATAAAATTTTGTCAGGCTCCCAAAACATGGGATTTTTATCTTTCAGTGACGATTTTTCATTAGTAAAGCTTATCATGTTTCCTTTTCATATTTTAATAGACCTGTTGACATCCAAACAACAGATGCAGGTCCCGGTGTGTCATGTCACGAGAGGATGACTCAGTTTCGAATGGCGGAAAGCTTCATAATAAATGATCTGGATTTGCGATGTCGTTTCCACTATGTACCAGGTGAGTGTCAGTTGACTATCTGCAGCATGAGACTTGAGACACCATTTTTTCCAGGAAATTTGTAATGTGAAAGGAAAGCCGAGTAGGACTGTCACCCCACCATGCATAACATTAAAATAACTAAAAGTTTAACGTGAGACACCGTATGCAAAATTGAAGTGAACTGTCCCAAAACATAAACTTAACGTGCAACCAACCATGAAACCACACAATTTCGTTCTAAGGTCAACCTATAGGTCATTTGGTCGCTAGTGACAAGCGAACTCTTGTTTACTATTACTGTTTGGTAAAAGAAATACTAATTATGGTCTCTTTGAGTGAGTGACTGACAACTAGCTGACAAAAATCAAAAGGTCTTTACAAGATTGTAGTATAAATGTTAACGAAATATCGATAATTTTCGAACAAAACACACGACAAAATATTTGCACGAAAAAACGAGGCTGCAACAATCTTCCGAAACAGCGCTTACCCGGAGGAAAGCTTACACTATATTTTTTCCTCTTAAATTTTTCCAACTCATCACAATGCTATAAAACTTTGCACTAAAACTCGGTAACCAGTTTCGAAGAAAAATAACTGTTAATGTTAATGAAATAGACTTGACTTTACAACTTTGAAAGTATTAATTTATTTTTCTTAGTTGGAAGTTCGGTGTGTATAATATAACAATGATCACACGGTCTTTCGGATTTTCAATTATTCATCCAAAGTCCATTAGCTATTAGTTTCCTCTAGAAAATGTCCTTCCATTTGATAAGTTTTAGCAACTGGTTTAAAAGGTGACATTTTGATAATCAGTTAATGTCAACATAAGTTACACAACAACTCACAAAAGCTCATGCACAGGTAGTTCAGTTAAAGTCTTCAGTTTGGTATAAAAAAATTTCGGAAGAATGTAAGAATATTAATCCGTCCGAAAATTTTTAGCGTCCGAAAATTTTTTAGTAGGATATAGACATGTACAGTAACAGTTTGTATATATTTTCTCACAGTTTAATGTTACACGAAACCGTTAAAACGTTTGCACTTCAAAACTTAATGCGTTTTAACCGATTCAATCTTCGTCTTCTTCATCATCAATAATTACGACTATTTCATCATCTTCATCCTCACCACTGCCGGTATTCTGATCCTCTGAGCCTGGGGAAATATCTTCAGCGTACAGTGAGGCCTCTTCGATAGCGCACTTTGTTTCAAAGTTTTAGTAGGACTAAAATAAGTTGATTGGATAATTTGGATGTAGTTTATATCGATGCATGTCAAAACATAGTTCAAATGAATGCTAAATCTCGCTCAGTTACAGTTAAGTACATTTATTTGGTTAAGGAGCGCAAGTGGTCTTTTTCTGGGACTGAAAGAGTTCATTTAACTTAGATTAGGATTACTTAGTAATTACATAAACCTTATTCCCTCCATTATGTTTTATTCAAAGATTCCGCAGCAGCAGATTTGCAAGGAAACAACAAAAGCTTCACCAAAATTAATTTGCTTTAATTTCTCAACACTACCAAATAGATCATTTGCTAATTTGCAATTCGTATTCAATTTGTACATTCTTAGTCTATGCATTATATTTGCTTTAAGGAGAAAAACACCTTTAGTCAAATGTTTTTTAAGACATAAATAGTGCGCAAGATTTTGCACATTTCAGTCTTATTGTTAAGTATTTACAGCAACATGAATTTCATGGTATAAAAAATCATGTCATGTCTTGCCCCAGAATCTAATCATCATGTCTTTTGAAGTTTCCGACCAATGCCATCTTTGTCAATCTGGAAAAGACTTTTTAAAACTGTTTTTTCTTATTAATTTCATTGATAAGACATTACGTGCAATGCATCACTTGCCAAACGCTGTTAAACAACGCAATTTAGAAATTTTCATTTCACTTTAAATATGCATGAATCGAGCATAAGGAATTTGAAAATCTAGCAATCGTAATGTATATGCTTCTCAAACATGAATTTCCTTTAGTTCACCAACACTAACATTTTTAAAAGACATAAAATAATGAAACATTAAACTAGAATTTTCCAAAGAAAGTGAAGTGCAGCGAGCTGAAGCAAATGTGTTACAACTGCCGGTTTTCACCTAACGTCATAGCGGCCATGTTGGTGTACTCTGAACAAAAGAATTTTGATTTCTTTTGTTTGGGACGCCAACATGGCCGCTATGCCTATTGTCTTTTGTGTCTCTTGGGATTGTGTGAAAACCAAGAATATATATAAGAACAGTATGATAAAACCTAAGGCATCTGAAATATGGCATTAACCATTGCACTTCCTTAGAATTATTACTGCTTTGATGTTTATAACTTGCAATTGTAATTTATACTATACTTAATTTATACTTGTTTACCTTGAAATTAATGGTATGGTGGCCGAAAAAGTTTTGTGGAGTCATTTATTACTCTTTTGAAGATTTTAAACCTTGATTTTAGGTGCATGTTCCAGACTTACAAATTAGTTCAGAACCTTGCCCATTTCCGTCTCATCAGCAAGAAGCTTTGCCATACGACCTTCCATGTTCTTCAATGTCTCGTCTAGGATTTCATCCAACAAGTTGAGTTCTGGTATCCAGTAATGAGGCAAAAGCTTCTCCACCAATCTGCCGTGAAGAAACTTCAGGAATTCCAAAAACCTCTCTGCAAGTTTATCGTTGTGCCACTCGCCATCTGAGCCGAGAGAATCCTTGTAAGAAAGAAACGCTGCTTTCAGGTGGTAAGACGTTAGCTTGGAAAATGTTGACTCTTGACGGATGATGTATTTTACAATCCTAAGAAGCTCTTTCCTGCAGCCATGATCTACCTTATCCATTTCACTAAGTAATGCCTTCTCTTTGGCTGAAAAGGACCGCTTCCACAACAGCATCAGGTCACTGTGAGATTTTTTGGATGCATTCGAAGGAAAACCTTCAGCTACCACGTGTTCATTTGGTTCTGTATACTCAAAGGCTGGAACAAGATTTATTGCAATGTTGCTACGGTTCCCTCTATCAATGAAGTCCATTTTAACCGCCGGTCCGTGTCGGCTAAGCTTAATATTCGCCTCATTTTCTTGATTCCTGAAAGTTATATTGTTTATCGCTTTCTGGACCAATCCAAAGAACCAACTTAAGAGTGTCTCAGGTAAAACAAAGTTGTCCTCGTTGGCAAGTTTCCTCTCTGCCAAAGGGAAGTCTTCATTAGCTTTTAAACAACAATAACCAGGTACGTCTTCATGAAACGTAACGTCATTTTTTTTTACCTTCAATACAATCATAACTTCGGCTTCTTCGTCTTTCTCAGTCTTGAGATTTTCAAAGGTACTCCCAACACAGACATGTTCCTTGATTTCAATTTTTGCCGTCTTCTGGAAGAATTTCTTGAGCTCATTATCCACATAATGGGTAATATGTTGCTTGACAAGCTTTATTTTTTCAGGTTGTGTTTTTACACGAAGTTTTGAAAACCTCCGAAGATTTTTTAGGAGGTCTCTTCGTGAGTCTTGCGTTTTCTTCTGAAGTACATTATTGGAGGTCAACATTTTAAGGGGTGTAAATTCACAGTTACTACCGGGCGTTTTCGACATGATGAAAGGCTTATCGAGTATCTTGGCTAACTCCTTGTCATTGCCGTAAATTTTCTTTAGCCTGCTTTCCATGTTGTCCAGTGTCTTTACGGAAATTCCATCGAACAAATCCAATTCCAGTATCCAATAATGAGGCAGTTTCTTCTTCACCAATCTGCCATGAAGAAACTGCAAGAATTCTAAAAACCTCTCTGCAAGTTTATCCTTTTGCCACTCGCCATCTGAGCCGAGAGAATACTTGTAAGAAAGAAACGCTGTCTTCAGGTGGTAAGATGTTAGCTTGGAGAATGTTGGCTCTTGACGGATGATGAATTTTACAATCCTAAGAAGCTCTTTCCTGCAGCCATGATCTACCTTATCCATTTCACTGAGTAATGCCTTCTCTTTGGCTGAAAAAGATCGCCTCCACAACAGCTCTGGGTCACACTGTGGTTTCTTAGAGGCGTTTGTGGGATATTTAGGCACCAAGTGTTCATTTCGCTCTGCAAACTCAAAAGCTGGAACAAGATCTATTGACAAGTTGTTCCTGCCATTTCTTTCCACGACGTCTAACTGAACCGCCGGACCGTGTGATCTGGGTGTTAGCTCCACGTCATTTTCTGGAGTTCTTAAATCTACGTCGTTTTTCATTCTTCTAACCAAACCAAAGAACCAACTCTTTACTTTTTCGGGTAAAACATAGTTGCAATCGTCTACCAATTTTTCTTTTACAAGTGGAGATTCCTCTTTAGCTTTTATCCGATAATACCCTGGTAATTCCTGCTCAAATGATGAGACATCGCTATTCCTTATCTTCAACACGATCATGACGTCGGCTTCATCTGCTGCTTCAGTCTTAAGACTTTCAAAGGCGCTACCAGTATAGACAAATTCCCTAATATGAATTTCAGCTTTTTGCTGGAAAAACTGCATTAGTTCGCCATTGACGTATTTATCAATTACGCTTTTAGCCCATTTTTGTCCTTCTTTGTCCATCTTGACGCGATCGTTACAAAACTTTCTTAAACTTTTCAGGAGCCCCTCTGGGATAGGACGAGGTGGAGATGGAAGGGTATCACAGCTCGGAGCACCAGCCATAGTTCTTGCTGAACTTGAAGTCTATTTAGACACGTTCTATCAAAACAAAACAAAATCGTCATGGCAGAAAAACAGGTATTAGCCATAAAGAAAATGGCCTGGCAAGCTTTTAAACGAACTAAGTTAAAAATAAAAAAGCTATGGAAACTTTGAATGGCTGTAAACGTTTTGTATCTGAATTTTGGGCTTCATTAAAAAAAGTTACAAGGGGAAATGAAATCGACCGTACTTGCCTAAATATGTTAGAAATGCAGGAAAACCAAAGAAAGTACGGTTGAGTGGCTAAATTTTTATATGTTCTGGCAGACAAATTCAAGCAAGAAACCCAGTGCTGACCCTAAAATAATTAATCATTAATTAATTAATTTTAAGTTAATTATTTTTTAAAAATGCTGCCGTGTGTGTTTGTATGGAGGGTTTTGTTGCTAAAGTCAAGTGTTCAAGGTTTGAGGTAGGTCCGAAGAAACATTCGGCTACAATGTTTCCATGTTTTCAACTTTCGAAATGGCAAATGAGTCCAAAATAACTTATCATTACAGGCTAAACTATATTCATTTGATGAATCCCAATAAGACAGCTCTTCACGATTGCCATCTTCACGGGTAATACGGGTACGCATGCGTGGTTATGTTCTGACCAAACTGTGGCATTTGTGTTGTTTTATTACTCGCCACACAGCACAGGTAATGAAATGGGTAACGCTGGGGAATGGACAAGGTACAAAAGAAATGCTTAAATAACAGCACTACCTTAAATGCTGTCACTGTCTGCATTGCCTATGCTTTCAGCGACTGGCGTCTTACTTAGCCATTGACAAACAAGTCTAATTTGAATGCCAATTCTACGATGCAAGATATTGCTTTGTACTAAAGAACAAACTGAACCAAGTGAAGTTTTTCCGAAAATAAAAAGAGAACGTGACGAAAAGGCACGCTGAGCAATTTCCTTGATTGAGATGCTCCTTCACCCTTGGAAATGTGACAAGTTTCATTTCCCATTGAAAATCATAAAGTATAAATTTTCCAAGATTTAATATGTAGCTTTTTTATCATCATATAGAACCGTGAGGGACTTGGTTCCAATTAAAATATGCTAATGCATTGTAACATGAATATTAATTAAGGTCCTTTTGAAGCGTGTGAACGAGTGTTTACCGTAGTTTAATCCTGCGTCAATAGGTTACGTACCGACTCATTAAGAACGAATGAAGAGACTCGTATTAACCGCCGCCTGGTTAGCCTAGTTGGTAAGGTGCCAGTCTATCGTGCGGGAGGCTCGGGTTCAATTCCCGGCCGGACCAACACTCAGGGTCTTAAAATAATTGAGAAGGTGCTGCCTTTGCCCTAATACTGTACTTTATACTATATTGTAATGGTTAGACCTTCGCGTCTTCTCAGATAAGGACATTAAACCGTAGGCCCAGTTTCTCCACACTCTATCAAGGGACTTAAAAGAACCAACGCACTTGTCGAAAAGAGCAGGGTAGTGATACTGGTGTTGTGGTCTGTCTTCTTCAGTGAGGGCATTTACGATTGTTAATATAAAAATTATGTGAGCCACTATTACGGACTATCTAAGACCCTCAACTGTTAAAAAAACTGTATTTAGTTGTAAAGCGCTTAGAGCTTCAAGATTAAGCGCTATATAAATATCGTTTATTATTATTAATATTATTATTATTATTACTATTATTTTTTTATGGCCCATTTCAACTTCTTTCGCGACTAGCAAATTACACGTGTAATATTTTGTTTAAAATTCATACAGGAACGTTCGCAAAACTGCTAATCTTTATCACAAGCTGCGTGTTTGATGCTAAAAACTGAATGCATAACGCAATACTATTCCTGGAATTAAAATTTTAATTCATTTCTTTTGTTGAGCCCATATGGCTGGTATGTACACAATTGAGCTTGCCAGCAGGCTTCTCTAGTTAACAGAAGTTCGTCAAGGTTGTACTTCCTGCTATTCTTATGAACCTGTTCTATAACAATAAATTCAAAGTCGGATATATGGTGTTGGCTACTTTTTAAAATGTATGCCAACACAATTTATCCGACTTTGAATTTATTGTAATCAATGAATTTATTTTCCATATCCTCACTAGTGAAGATAATGCTGACGTCAACAACAACAACAACAACAACAACAATTTATTATTAATTTTGACACAGACTTAACAGTGGTGCTGCCCGCTAATAGTGAAAACTAATCGAGGCGGGTCAAGCACAAAGATAATTAAAATTTGAGAAAAAAAGAGAAAAAGAGAGAGAGGCAAACGAGGGATTTAAATTCAAATAGCGTTCTTACACAGACACAGTATAAAGGGGAAAAAAGGTACACTAAAAGTAAATGAGTAATGTAAAGCAACCACAATCAAAAATTATAAATCCTATTATCATTCACAAACAAATTAAGAGTTTATCTTTTTGTGGCTATTGCCTGCCATGCAAGCGATAGTCTACAATGAGTGAAAGAGTGAGTGTAAATTTTCAGGTTCCGCCACCACGGAACTTTGCTGTATGGAGTTTTTAAATCAGACTACTGCAATATTTTTTAACCGATATTCGCCAATCTTTACTTTGAAGATTAGCAAACATGTGGATTTTATCGCAATTCATCTGATGCACGCGGTAGGAAATTAGCCGATTTGAAATAGAAAAGCATTATGTTTGTCTCGCTTTTTGATGTCAATAATTGATAATTCAGTAAACTTTATTTGTATTTAGAACGAAAATTATGGACAGAAATAACTTAGCTTGAAATAAAAACTTGTTACATCACATCGCAGTTGACTTTCAAAACCTGAAGTTCGCAACTGACAATTCTCGCGAAGTCAAAGCCAAAGGTTTTAAAAATAATTTCTTGTTTTAACAAACTATTAATCCCAAGTTCATAGAAAAATACTTTAAATTTGCTGATAAAAACAATTGCATATCAATTTATATGTTGATCCAGACGCTGTTTTCCAGATGAATATTATTACAAAGCTAAAATTCACTAGACTTGTACAGCTAGGAAACTGTAAACACTTCTCCGCTGTGTCAAAGAAATAAGACTATTGTTAGGAACACAGGCAACCCAGTATACGCTATATGCAGTGTCTTCGATCATTCGTAATGGACTTCGGAGTTTTCGTGCTGATTAAATTTTTTCTTTGAAGCATCGTCTCACCTGAAGAAATACATATACTAAAAGAATAATATAAAGATATTCGACTTGTTATACACTGAAATAATTGCTACATAAGCACATCACTTGATATTGATGTAAATCATTTCATTATTATAATATCTTTACCATATGATTTTTACAACAGCTGACATAGCAATAGCCACATGCAGTCATTGACTGCCTATTTTTATTTCTTTATATAATTAAAACTGTTTTCAACAAAACCAAAACTGAGCTTACTACAGATTGTATATAAAATGGCCTGACATGCGTTTGTTTTCGAGTTTTCGATTTGTTTGTGAACGATTCTAGGAATTATAAATTTCTTAACACTGATCAATAGCATAAAAATATTTTTACAAAACGTACTTCGGTATTTCGCCATTTCCTGTGGTTTTGCTCACGTGCAGCTGATCATGAATATAAATCGATGTATAATACATTGTTTCAATTTTGTAAATATCCTGAAGAACGTTGTTCACAACATAAACGCGTCTGGAAAATAAAAGAGTTTACAAAAGCGGGGCCATAATTAGATATCAAGGTGACATTCCAGACTCCAGAGTCCAGACTCCAGTCCAGGTTTTAGTATTAGCAACGGGAAACCGAACATAACAATCCTGGCTCGTGATCAAGGTTTTAGAGGGATATTTTTCTCCATTCCACTTGCGGCCCTCGCATTTGAATTCGAGCCTGGCGTCCGATCTGTGGTGGTTTGAACAGTAAGGAGTTCCACAGCACTTTTGGGATAAAGTTTGCTTGACGCCTTGTTGACTTTTTGCCTAATTGCGGTAAGCTAGAAACGTTTCGATCGTTTGATCTTGTATTATCTAAATTACAAATACTTTTATCGATCGATATGGCGCATTAGGTAGGGGCCAGTTTGGAACGATTGAAAATATGACCATTTGTGAAAAGCCGATCGGACCATATTCCCAATGCCTACATCTTTGGCTGAAATTCAATTCTAAATTATTGTTTTTGTACTGAACCAAAGTTTCGGTGTTTGGATTTTTTCTTCTTCTTATCTCAATTCTAAAATCTTAATCGCAGCTTAAAATTTTGCACATTATTAAATGATTTGTAGTGACGTACGTAAAACAGCCGAATTTTATTTAGGCGTCACGTGGGCTCTTCTTTTCCTGCATTATATGTTCTTTGTTGTTTCACATCTTAAATGCTTTAACGTTAACAAGGTGGCTTAATTTAGTAAACACATCATATTTTGTGAGCTATAACTGTAAATACTAGCAGTTCTTACAATAAAGGAAGTCCTGACGCATAATGCAAAGATTTTTAGTTTTCTTGGAATTTACTTTAATATATAAACTTTTTGGTTCCGATAGTTTTTTGTAGACATTTACAGCAATCAAATAAAATCAAAGAGCATGAGACAGTGAGAAATAGGGCATTGGCCATTGTAGTAATTAATACTGCTTTAATATTCGAAATTTGCAAATGTAATTTAAAACTTGTCTGGTCTGGTGACCGAAAACACTCTGTGGAGTCGAAGTATTTACATGCTCTTTGAAAAAACTTTAGTACAATTTCATACGAATGTTAAACGCTTAGCGACGTATCTAGAGGAAGACAACGTGCTTTTACGAGTCTTAAGCGCAGTTAGTTATGTGGAAACTTTAAAGTCGTGTTTCGCAAACCATTCACGATTTTAGAGACATTGTCGCTGACTTAGTATTTACTTAATCAATTACGATGCTTTGCGATCATAACTGATCCAAGCCAAAACGCGTTCAAAAAAAAGTTAGAGAATTGTTTTGAAATGTGAAGTAAATACATAATATCTTCTCGTTTTACAGATTATTTAAGAAATAAAACATATTCTCCGTGCCTTCGAAGCCTGGTGAAAACCGAAGCGAACATTTGGCCTTTTTGGGAATCTTTTATTTCTTATGTTAATTCTTTTCACCCATCACTTGATTTTACTAGGGAAATCAGTGAAACTTCCGTCACTTTTCTTGAGGTCTCGGTTAATATCATTGACAATTAGTAGCACTAGCGTTCATTACAAACCTACTGATTCTCACTCATATTTACTGTATTCATCCTCACATCCCAAGCATACCCTTAATTCTATTCCCTTTGAACAGTTTCTAAGTTTAAGACCTCTTTGCAGTGATGACAATGATTTTTTTAACAAATGTATTGAGGTGCGCTCTTTTTTCACTAACCGACAGTACCCGGCAGCTATTGTTGATCGCGCCATGAACAGGGCCATTTCTATTGATCGTATGATTACACTCACTCCCAAAACACGTGCCGCCAATGATCGCATCCCGTTTACCATAACCTCTCACCCAGTCAATAACTCAATGAAACTTATTGTTAATAGCAATTTTAATTTACTTAATTCAGATTCTAGCACTTCTAATATTTTTAGTCAATGCCCGCTTTTTCCTTTTAAGAAAGATCGCAATCTTCGCACTTTTTTGGTTAAAGGAACACTGCCTTCCACAGGCGCGTACGCAGCTTTTCTTGCGGTGGGGAAGGGGGG
>JANCMA020474435.1:0-31322 GCA_024336925.2 Zoanthus solanderi | reverse complement strand
ACTCTTCGCAATCTACAGGCTCTACAACTTCTCCAGATTCTGGACCCTTGGTCAGAGAGAGATCACCCTCACTTAATCCTGCTGAGCATACAACGCCTTCAGCCTCCTCAATATCCACGGCATATGTACCTGATATCCATGAGCCATCCGAATTACCAACAGACTCGGAGCCCCTTATTCCAACAGGCCCAGAGCCACTCATTTCAAACCCGACACAAACTGTCACTCGGAGTGGTCGAGTGATTCGACGACCTGCTCGTTACTCGGATTAATCACTTTAGCTGACAATTATTTGTTTGTATTATAGGTGATAGCTTCCCCACATTGTGATGGCGGGACAGAAGAGACTTACAACTCACCTTAAGAAGTTGCTAACACATTTTATTACATTTGTTTTGTTATGATACATGTTAACATTTCCAAGTTTTGGACTGTTCATTTTTGCTTTTGTTGAAAGAGAAAAGCGTGTTACCTGTCACGCAATGTGACTTGACATTTACCCGGCTTGCATCTCGGGTTGTTGTTGTTCTGGCCATGTGCGGAGGCCATATTGTATGATTACAAGAATTGTTTAATCAGTTAGGAACCCTTTTATTACGGACTATTACAAATACGTCACATTTCAAGATGGCGGCCCGCAGGAAATTCAGTGATCAAAACAAATCGCTTGGCGCCAACTATATATATACAGAGAATTATCAAATTTGAGCTGCTGATGCAGACACAAGTTGAGAAAAACTCTTGTTTGAGAATGATATTGTTGGACAGCCAAGGTTTTCTTTAAGGACAATTTTCGGCTTAGACCGTAAGTGTCAGTCACATTATTTGTATTTGTATAAAAATAGGTTTATTTTATTGCCAAATTGCAGTTTACAATAAAATGGTTTTCTAAATAATACAAACAGTTTCGTGTAATGGCTTGTAAACTTTCATTGCTAATATATTATATATCAACATCTTCTAGAGCATATTTAATTACAATACAAATATAGAACCTCATTTGGACTTTATTTACAAAAATAAGAGTTTTACTTAAAAGAAACCGAATCTTGCTAACAATAAATTATTTTATATGGAACATGTAAATCTAAACATCTATGTTTCTAATTTATATTCTTTGTATATGCAGACGTATTGCATTGCGTTTTCGCGATTACTGGTGATTTTAACCGCCATTGTGGGCATATCAAGAGGATTCAACAAATATTATTAGGAAACTTGATTGTTGTAATATTGGGTGACTAAAGGACTGAGAAGGGTTGGAATTAGTTTGCAATAGACTAATTCAACGCGGAATGGTTACACAGGGCCATGAAAGCAGAAAGAATTATGGGTGATTATAGATGACGTTATTAAAAACGCTTCTTTGGAAAAAAATCTTATTGGTATACTTTTCTTTTTTCAAAAAAAAAACAACTAAAAAGTGCTTTGGGCGCCGATTACAATACATTATAAAATAACTTGTATAGCACGTGCGTTTTGATTGGTCAACAAGTGTGTTTTTATAGCGCTATGAAGCATGAAAATGATGTATGCAATATGGTTTGCTGTCTTAAGTTGAGAGATTTTACAGTTTAATGGAAGAAATTAAACTATACATATGCGCTTCGTATATCTTCTCTCTCTTTGGAAAGTTGGAAAATTATAATTTTATAAAAGAAATAAAACATATTTTTCATGCCTTCATAGCCTGGTGAAAATATTGGAAAAATTTGTTATCTTTTCTCGTTTTCTCCCAAACATTCGCATCGGTTTTAAAGGTACGAAGAAACTATTTTATTTCTTTAGTGATTATCAAACTTCAATTAATTCCTAAACAAACTGTTCATTAGGCCACCCATTCAATTGCGATGTTTCCACGACTATTTCACAGTTTTTCTTAGTTTTTATAGTTAATGGCGCAAAATTTCTCAAAATTCAAAATACTATCAACATTGTTTTTTTGTATCATGACATTATTTTGTTTAGGAAAGCAAAATATTTGGTCTCTGTTCTTGGTATAGATTTTTCATATAAGGGTGTGTACGACTTCCATTTCATTAAAAATAAGAAAGAATTGTTTAAGAAAGAAAGAAAAAATTGAAATTATGATAGTTTTAAGCAGCATTCGAAACCTGTAACAAAACAGTTATTGCAAACAAAATTTGCTAATGGAAAATAAATTCTACAGACTTTGAGACGAAGGTTTTAAGATTTATATCACTAGACTTCGTATTGTTATATACAGCCAGCATACTTATTCCTTGGAAAGTTTACAGATATCCAAATCACGGCATATCCTTTTCATGAATGATTTTGCGATAGTTTACGATGCTAGACATATATTTTTACTACACGTACTTTTCTAATGTTATAAGTTGTTTCGGCCGAGTTCCAGTTTTCTTGTCTTTCTTACATACGGGACACTGGCCTTTGGTTCTCTCTGTGGATAAAACTTTATGCAAAGGACAAGCATCTACTAACGATAATATTGGACTGCAATAGTTTTTAGTACAAATAGGTTTACCGGAGCTCTCCGACAAACAGCTGCTGACGGGATTCGATTCGGTTTTGGCAGAGCCTGGGCGGGCTGAACATTTGCTGTTGGGGCCATTAGAGGCTCGTCTTTGATCAGAAATTTCAACTTTAACTGGAACAATTTCCTTGGCCGCTCGTCTTGCCACCTGTTCATTGGCTAGGATAAGATCAGTGGATAATACTTCCTGTGTTCGTCTCCGTCCTTCTTTGACACAGGTCTGCAACTTGATGCTGCTCTTTGGGACACCGCCTGTTTTCTTCGTGGAGGTCTTGTCACTTTCATCTTCTCCTTGAAAACTGTTAACAAAACTAGCGACGCGGATCATCAGACCAGAGTCGGAGCTTGCACCTGATTCTAAATCAATGTTCTTGTTTGAGAGTGACACTAAAGCTGGTTGTAGATTTCTTGACTTTTCTTGACTGGAGTCTGGTATTTCACTACCTTCAGGGGATGTCCTTTCTACATGTGGTCGAGGCTCTTTGTGATGACTTGCGGATTCATTGACAAACACATCACTAACAGATGATTCCGATAAACTTTCCGGGTAAATTATTTGTTCTTGAAGATCACTTGTTGTCGATGTCGGTATCTTATCACATTTGATTTCCGTTTTATTAAGAACTAGTTTTTCTTCCGACGCCCTTTTGCATCGAAGTTGATTGCAAGCTTTTCTGAACAGAATGTTTTCTTTCTTCAACTCTATGTTTTGTTCCTGAACTTTCGCAAGAGATTCGATTAATTTATTATTTTCATCTTCCAACTGACTATATTCATTTTTCATCTGCAAAATTGAACTTTGAATGTTTTCTTTTTCTTCAGTTTTCGAGCCAGTGTTAGCAGTAAGCCTTGCAATTTTCTCTTGCATTTCATCTTCTCGGATCTGAAAGATATTTGCTAGTTCCTCCATGTGCAATTCCCTTTCAATTAATTTTTTGCGAGTTTTGCTAAGATCTTTTAGCAGTTGTTCTTTTTCGTGAACTATTTTCTTCTCCTCATCTACGTGTTGATTCAATATCTGCTCCAAGCTCTCAACTTTTCTTTCGAGTTCACGAGTCAATTCTTTCCTGTCTTTTAGCTCAATATCCAACTCTTTGATTTTCTTCAGATTTTCATTATTCTGTTCCGCTAGGTAATTAGAATGTTTTTCAAGACCTTCTTTGGAATTTCCTGTTTCACCCAGCTTGTTCCCAAGATCTTTCATCTCACAACGAGGCAAGTTGTTATTTTGTGCCATTAACAAATCGTATTTTTTCTGTAGCTCTGATACTCTCTCATCTTTTTTCGTTAAACGTGAGGTCAAATCATGGATTTCATTTTCCAGCTTTATCTTGAAAGCGTATGTATCACTAACAAGTTTGCTTCGTTCTTCTACTGACTCACCTAAGCTGTTTTCCATGGCTTTATATAGAGCTTCCAGTTGAGAAAGTTCCTGTTGCTTCGAATTCAAAGCATCTTCTTTTTCTTTCACTGTTGTTTCCAGCATCTTGCATTTCATTTCCAGAGAAGTTTTGGCGTCAGTTAATTCATTTTTCTCTCTTTGTGTTATTGTCACGTATTCAAAACCATGTTTTTGTAAACCTGTTTCAGTCGTCCTTTGCATTCTCATTTTATCTAATTCTTCAACAGCAATTCGTCTCTCCTCTCGCAATCCTTGAGCTTCTTGTATCATTTTGTTTAAACTTTCCCTCAATAATTTCTGACTCTCTTTTGATTTCTGTAAACTTTTCTCAAAATGTTCAATTTTTCTATTTTCAGATTCTAGCTGTGTCAGCAGCTTTTGATTTTGGTTCCTTAGATCGACCAATTCGCGATCTTGGAAAACTTTGTTTTTATTAAATGCGTTTATCCGTTCAACAAGAGTATCGTTTTCAGCTTGAAGTTTGTTGTTATTTATGAGAAATTCAGCGAGGTTTCCTTTCTTCTTATTTTCGGTCAATTTTGTCGCTAACAATTTCAGGTTTTCTTTTAGCTTTTCGAAACTTTGGCTTAACTGAACATTTTGGTCGTCCTCAAGTCCATCCATTGTATTATCATTTTCTTGATGATTTCTCTGTTGCTCACGAGATGTGCTTTTGGTTGATGATAGATTGTCTAATTCATTTGTAGATGAAACTGAGTCAATCAGTTCATTTGTTTGTGAAATCAAATCAGTTGTAGTTTTTTTCAGGATCGATTGACTTGCTTCTAAACATTTTAGTTTCTTTAAAACTTCTTCTTTCTCTCTCAAGGAGTCCATTAATTTTTCTTTTAGTGGTTTCTTTTCGTCGATTATTTCATCTCTACCTTCGTCGACGTTGTTAGGCTCTCTTTGAAAGAATTTTGATTCGTATTGGAGGCCTACCACTTCTTCATCTTCTGAAGTTTCAGCAATCTCTGCAAAAGTAACTTCTTCATTTGTCGTTGCAAATATCTCCTCATTTAATGGTGGCTCTAGTACACTTTGTTCTTTTTGCTGGAATTGTTTCTGAAATTCATTTTGAAGAGAGTTTATCTTGTCATTAGCATCGCAGAGTTGTTGGTTTAAACTTTCATTTTCACTTTCCAGGCGTTTACACTCTTTTTCAAGTTGCTTTTGCTCTTGTAAAATGCTTTGCATTTTTTCTTCAAGATCTCTTTTTTCAATTTCTTCTTCGTTTGAGCGCTCTCTTAATTCTTCAGCTTTTCTGTTTTTTATAGTTATCTCAGTTTTTAGAGTTTCAATTGTTTTATCTCTTTCGTTAAGAGTTTTAAGCAAGGTGTTTTCTCGATTTCTTAAATAGGAAAGCTCCACAGATGATATCTGCTCTTTCTCTGCAATCTCTTTTTCCATTTTTACTTTACTATTTCTTAGCTCCTTCAATTTTGTCCGTAGAACAGCGACTTGCTGTACATTGTCATTCAGCTCTTCAGTAATTGCTAGGAATTTACTTTTAGTCTCAACGAAATGTTTTTCGCGTTCTTCTAACTTGTCTTTGAGATCACGCAAGTTTTCCAAATCTTTCTTTCTCGAAGAAGCTTGGAGCTTTAACTCTGACTGGTAAACTTCTACTTGTTCTTTATTCTTAAAAAGTTCACTTCTTAGAACTTGAATTTGAATTCGAGCTTCATTTAAATGTTGTTCTTTCACTTTTATTTCTGTGCTTAAGGCGTTCTTTTCGGCTTCCGAAACTTCTAAAGATTTTTTTACATTTCCTTCTTTTTGAGATAAATCCGCAACTTGGTTTTCCAGTGTTTCTTGAAAAGCTAACAGTTGCTCTTCTCTTGCTTCCTTTTCAAGAATTGCTCGATCGAGATTTTCTTGTAGTTTCTTTTTCTTATTTTGCAAACCTTCGAGAATTTCTTCTAGTTCTTCTTTGTCTTCGTTTGCTTCTTCCAATCTACATAGCAAATTGGCTCTGCTTTCTTTTTCCTTTTTCAGTTGCTCTTCTGTTCTTCTTTTTTCGTTCTGAACAAGTCTTATCCTTTCCTCCAATTCTTTATTTACCTTTTCCATTCTTTTTCTTTGATCTTCAATCTCCTTCCGAGATTTTTCTAAGCGCTGTTTTTCTTCGGATTTGTTGTCTAATCGCCTTTTTAAAGTACCATTTTCTTTCTTCAGTTGTTCTACTGAACTTTCAAGATTTTGAACTTTGATCTTCTCTTTGTCTAGTTTCTTTCGAAGTTCAGCCATTTTCTGATTTACTTCTTCTTGTTGCTTCATACTCTCGAGTTCTTTCTTCAGTTGGATTTCCCGTTTGCTTGCCTGATCCAAATTATATTGAAGTTCGTTTGTTTCATTCGCGAAGGTATTCAAACTCTTTTCCATTTCCTGCTTTTGATGTTCTAATTCGGTAAGCATTTTGTGATAGTTCGTAAGTTCATCTTGCGCAAGTTTCAAAGATCTATTACTCTTATCAAGTTTTTCTCTAGTTTGTTTTGAATTTAGTTGAGTTTCCGTGGCCTCTTTTTCGAGTTTCTCAATAAGTTTTGAGCCTTCCAAAAACATTTCTTTTTCAACCCTTAGTAAACCAAGTTCTTGTTCTATTTCTTGTTTTTCTTTTATAACTGAACGAAAACTATTTTGGCTTTCTTCCATCTCTGACCGGAGTTTCTTTTCGTCTTTCTGTAAAAGAATTTTCTCATTCCTAACGGCTTCCAGTTCTTTCTGCAACTCAGACAAAAATAACTTAAGACTGTTAAGTTCCTTGTTTTGTTCAGCAACTGTTAACGATAAGGTAGATTCAATGTCTTGTGATTTTTCTAATTTTTGGGTTGTTTCCAAAATAAAATTGTCAAAATTTAGAACTTTTGATTTCAGGTCATCTTGTAAGCTTTTAGCAACTGCAGATTCTATTTTTAAGCCATTTATCTCGTTACTAGCCTCATTTAATTTTTGCGTTGTTTCTTCTAGCTCTCCTTGCAGAACACCTTTGTGCATGACTGCATCTTCAAGATCTTTTTGAAGTTTACTTTCTGTTTCTTTTAATTCTTCTATGGTCCTTGACATTTGACTGCAAAGATCGTTTGCTTTACTTTCATTTTCCTTTGATTTTGAAATTTTGTCACTCAGACTTTGGAGAAGGATATCTTTATCGTCTAGTTCTTGTTTTCTTCTCTTCAACTCCTGCTTAATCGCACTAAGTTTCTCTTCTGTTGATAAATCTTCCTTTGAGGGTACCACAATGCAATCTTTTAAGTCATTATCCCAATGTTCTAGGTCGCTTTTCAGTATATCGCATAAAGCTATTACTTCTCCCATTTCCTGTCTTTCCTGCTTAACTTCCTCCTTCAAGAGAATTGAGCGTTTTACAGCGTGTTTCATTATATCTGCCAATTGTTCATGTTCCTCTCTAGTTATGTCAAGAATCTGCTGTTCCTTTTCTGATAGTTTGTTAACGTTTTCCTTGAAAGGGTTCTTTTCTTGAAGAGATATCTCAAGTTGGTTTTCCGTTTCAATGTTAGAGGTCTTTAGAGCAGTTAAGTTTTGGGAGAGCTGATTATTTCTCTCTTTCATTTCTGTAAAGTCCATTTTCAGTTGAGTTAAAGACTTATTTAATTGATGGAGGTTTTTCAGGTGCCTGGAAACGTTTTCAGATTCCATTTCTAATATTCGTTCAAGTCTCGAACAGCTTCCAAAAGAAACTTTTTCATTCAAGTTAGCAAACTCACAGTGTTGTTGTTCGGAACCATTTTTCAAGCACTCTAAATTAGTCGTATGTATTAGATTCTCAATCATTAAAGCCGTGATTTCAACCTCTCTTGAAAGTTTATTATTTTCCTCAGAGAGCTTATCAATTTTCTCATCCATATTTCTATTCTTCTTTGTAAGTTTCTCAATTTCATTTCTTAAATTTTCATTTTCAGACGATAAGCTTTGAACTTGATACTCAAGAGACATTTGTTTTGGTAGTTTCAAAAATTCGTCATTTAAAGGATTTTGCACAATGGTAGAATTTAATGATTCTTTTTCAGCTTTGTCGATATGTTTTATAAACTCTCTGCTTTTATCTTGCACCTCTTCTGATGTTCGTTCAAGTTTGTTCAAAAACTCATTCTTTTCCTCTTCCAGGTCACAATTAAAAATGTGCCTTTCTGTCGTTTTTTCGTTTAGTTCGCTTCTCAATTTTTCCTTCTCGGAAGACAAATCGGATAATTCTACTTTAATTTTCTGTTTGTCCACAATTGCGTCTTCATAGGAAACCTTCAGTACATCGATATCTTTGCAAACCCTTTCATAATTTGCTTGAACAGCATCAAGTGCGTCTCCTTTGCTTTTCAACATATTCTGAAGATCAATGTTTTTGATGGACATTTGCTCTAGTTTGTCTTCGAGTATTTGTTTCCTATTTGTAACCATTTGAAGAAGCGCTTTTAGTTTAAGATTCTCGGTATAAAAATTGGGAAAATGTTTTTTCATTGCTTCATTTTGTTTCTCTTTAGAGAAGCTTTCAAAGTAAGGTTTTTGACCTACAGATACCTCCATATTACTTGATCTAATTTCCTCAGTCGATTCCATTTCTTTTCCACAGTAAGTTGGGCTTTCTGCAGCTGGCTCCTCTGAATAACTGGATCCATTGTAATTATCAAGAAATTGCTGAAGGTGTTTTCGGAGCTGAAGATTTTCTTCAGCAAGAACTTCAGCTGAAAACTTAAATTCCGACGCTTCTGCAATTGCTTCATCGTTCTCAAGTGCAGCCTTAGCCAAGTTCGTTTTCATTACTTGTTCCCAGTTTAAAAAATCTTCAATTTTTCCTGCCAGTTCGTTCCGTTCCTTAATTAGATTAGCAACTAGTTGCTTCATTTCTTCTTGCTCCTTTTCATTTCTTCTCTGTGACTCCCTCAACACGGAGGTTTCTTCATCAAGTTTATCAACTTCCTCTTGCAGTCCGCGAGCTCTGTCTTTGTACTTCAACTCTGACTCTGTGAGAAGTTCAAAATCTTTACGAGATGTTGCAAGACCATCTCGAATTGCGTCCCTTTCTTCGGCAACACGATACAAAGAGTCTCTCAGAGCCTTGTTATCATTTATAGCTTCATACAGAGCTTGACTTGTTTGTTGTTGTTTAAGAAGCGCACTGTCCAAGGCATCTTGTAATGCTTCTTTACTTTGGTAAACGTTTTCCAAAGCTTCTGCTAGGTTTTTCTTTTGTTGTTTGACCTCGTCAAGCTGCTCGTTAATGACTTCTTTTTCGTCTGTCAGTCGAGTTAGAAAACTTTTCATCTGTCGTCTTTTCTCTTCTGTTTCTCGAACAAGATTTTGAAATGACGCCTTTTCTTTCAGAGTTCTTTCAAGTTTGTTATTAATTTGTAGATGGTCCGACTTCACTTTTTGAAACCCTACAAGCTCATTCGCAATTTTCTCTACAATTATGTTCGAGATTTCTCCCATTTTCGTAAAATCTTTGTCGTTTCTTAATTCATCTGATGTCATTTGGTTTAAAATCTTATCTCTGTCGTCTTCTTTATCAAAAGAACCAGCAAGCGTAACTAACTTGACATACAAAAATCTCAGCTGTGCTTCCATTTCATCACGTTCTTTGTAAATCTCCACATTTTTGTTTTTTAAGCTGTCTAATGTATCATGAATTTGCTTTAGTTCATTAGTTCTTTCACTAAGTTGAAAACCCAAAGCTGTTTTCTGGTTTTCCAATTCGTTCTTTTCTTCTAATATCTCTTCCAGATTATCTGTTAGCTCTTGCTTTTCGTCGTGAGCTTCTCGTAGACACTCATGTAGCGTTTCTCCCAAAGCGTTTGATTTTTGCACTTTTCCTTTCAGTATTAAACACTCTTGTTGCAATTCGTGCACACGATTTTGTGATGTTTTGAAGCTTTCTTGTAACTGTCGCTTTTCATTTTCAAGTTCTTGCACAAATTGTTGCAAGTTTTCAACTTCCTCGGACAAATGTTTTGCATCAAAAGTTAGTTTTTCTGTCGCTTCATTAGACTGCACGGTATCACAACAATTTTCTTTAAACTCTTTATTTTGATTTTCATCAAGTTTATTCTCTTCAGATGTCTTTTCTAAACCTTCAATCTGTTTTTCCAATGCATCGCATCTTTCAACTTGATTAAACAAGGAACTTAGCAGACAAGCTTTTTCTTCTTCAAGAGTGCATTCTTCTTCTTTCAATTTTTTAACTAAAAGTTCTAGTTCTCGTAGTTTAGAGTTTAAGAAATTTATTTCCCTTCGAAGTGAATAATTGTCGTTTTGAAGTATTTCGTTTTCTTCATATACATTTTCAGATCTTTCGTCAACAGTTTCCATAATATCCACATTCATTGCACTGTCAGACAATTTTCGCTCAAGCAAAGTTTTTGCGGCTCCTTTAGTATGGATTTGACTTGCTTTTTGATTGCTTGCTTTAATTATTACTAGCTCTCGTTTTAATTTTACATAGTTTTCCTCAATGTCTCTTTTCTGTATTTGCAGTTTTCGTATTTGGTATCTCTGGTCTTCAATAAGATTTTTGCAGGATTTCATTTCTGTTAGTAGAAACCCTCTCTCAGTCAACTCGTGCTTGTTCAATGTCAGCACTTCCTCGGGTCCACTAAAACTATACTTTCTACTTTTGTTTATCTGAATGATCTTATCTACTTCGGACATTACAAAGTCAATTGCATCATCTAAGGATTCTTTTTGTTCTATGTCATCAAGAACAGAATCTAAGAGAGAACAGTTTTCATCTTTAAGTTTTTCCAAAAGTTTTAAAAGGTGCTCATTTTGTTTATTTGAGAACTCCAATTTCTTTTCAAGTGTTAACCTAAGTCCGTTTAATTGTTCGATTTCATCAATGCTTGAGTCGAGTGCATCTGTAAGCTGACCTTTCAACTTATGTATGGTATCTTCCTGATTTCGTTTTTCTTCAACGAGCCTTGTATTTTCGTCGTCCAGAACGTGGTTTTCGTCCTCTAGTTCTTTCAACTCTTTTCTCAGTAGATCCAGCTGATTTTCAAAATGTGTGTGTTGATTGTTTTTGAATTCTGGTAACCAGTTTGTACTTGCAATACCTAAATGGCACTGGGTCGAAGCATCGTTTGTATTATCGTTTGTTTTCGTTTCACTTTTCTCATCCTGTAATTTCATGATAGTAGAAAGAAGCATTTTTCTCTCTCTTCGCAATTGAAAAAGCTCGTTTTCTGGGTGAAACGATCCACTCTGCTCAAGATCTAGTGCTTTAGTAAGCAAGGAACTTTCTCCCTGCTTTTCCTGATTTTTCATTAAACGCCTTTTCAATTCATTAATTTCTTCTTTCAGTTTCTTGTTCTCATCTTCAAAATTATTTTCTGGATCTTTTCTCTGACCATTTTGAAGTTGCTTTACCTCTTCACGATACTGAAGCTGACATTTAAGAAACCGGACTTCCTTTAACCATTCCTTTTTCTCTTCCTCAAGATCACACTTTTCTTTTTTGAGAGCCTCAAGTTTTGCTGTAAGCTCCTCTGAAGACAGTTTTCTCTTTGGCTTTCTGGTACTTTCTGGTACCTCGCCAATTTTTAAAGTCTCTTCAAGTAAAGAAAGCTGATTTTCAAGCCTTCTGATTTCACTTTCGATACAAGAAGTTCTACTGCTTATATCTCTTACAAGTGTTTCTGAAACTGGAGAATTAAATTGCAGATCTTTTCCTGTCGTAGTATAAAGGGAATCAAGTTTATCCTTTAAAGAGTTCCCGTATTCGGCCATTTTGGAAATCAATGTCGCTACGTCACTGTTAAACGCTGCTCGAAGCTCATCATCTTTTACTTGATTCGTCACCTTTAGGTCGCTGTGTATATTTTCTCTGTATAAGATACTTTTTGATGAAACCTCGCTAACCCCATGAATTCCATTCTCAGTTGGTGGAGCAACTAGCTGCCTATTTCAAGAAAAAAACGCAAAAAATCAAAAGTTACTAACTTCAAAAAAGAACAGTTTATAATTTCAATAAAGATTTAATAATATGTGACTGTTACACTAACTTTCACATTCATTCATTTTTTAGTTTCGGTTTCGTTTTTAAACGCTTACAATCAAAAGTTTCCCTTGAGTGGAAAGTGTGGGGCAGTCATTTATCTCTAAACTCACATTACTACTTTTCAAACATCAATGAATAAATACGTTTTTGGCAACTCTCTTTCGTTATTGACTTACTCATGATGCATTACACCGAGAAATCTACCTGCTTTAAAATAAGTGATATGGAACCAGTCCTGGTTACTGTGAAATACATAACTTATTTCTATAGAGTCAAAACAGGAATAAGGACTTGCTTCAGTTTTAAAGAAAAGTTAGAGTTAAGTGTAAAGGTTGGTTAAGGATTACTTTTAGATTTAAAGAAAGGTTAGGGCTAAAGTTAAGGAAGTTTGGATTAGATTCAAGGTTGGGTAAGGATTAGTTTCAGGTATAACGGAGGTTTCGAGATAAGCGCCGGCTCTATGGGCCACTAGGCTCGTAAAGGATTTAGCTTATAACGGAGGTTAAGGTTAGATTCAAGGTTGGGTAAGGATTAACTTCAGGTATAGGGGAGGTTAAGGTTCGATTCAAGGTTGGGTAATTAGCTTCAGGTATAGGGAAGGTTAGGGTTCGATTCAAGGTTGGGTAAGGAATAGCTTCCAATATTGGGAGGAGTAGGGTTATTAATAAGGCTTGTTCTTCCGGTTGTGGCTTCATAGCTTAGTTGGTGAAAGCACTGATAAATGACAATTTTCGCTGGAGTAAAAGTTTAAAAAAAATCATTTTGATTCATATATCCAGTGATCTGTATCTAAAAAAACGATTATTCGACTCACGTCTTGTTTGATATTAAGTGAAAATAACCTACTCAGTCCTTTGCGCTCGTCTGCTATCCAGAATTGTTAAGTATTCCCTTCTACTTTGATGAATACTTTTTAGATATGCCACTAACTTTTTAAATTCTTTGATATTTTTACTTTACTAGAATGCAGCAATAACAAGAATATCTAGCAATTTCAAACGTTTTCGTTCTTTGTTACAGTAATAGAAAAGTAAATTGCACAGGGTTTCAAGCTACGGACTGTATATTAGAGCTAAATCCTTTACGAGCCAAGTGGCCCATGGAGCCGGCGCTTATCTCCGGTTTCTGTAGTATTAAGCTGATGAGAGTCTCTGACTCCCCCTGGTCGGGACACTAATCCATCGCAGGTTAGCTCCCAGCACACGCTGGTACTCATTTACCAACCCCGGAAGGACGGAAAGCTGAGTTGGCTTAGGCGGGAAAGAAGGTTGCACGAATATTTGAATCTCAGTCAAAAATCGGGATTGAACTAGGAACCTTGTGATCGGAAAGCAGAGATTTTACAACTACGCCAGTCTTGCCCGCCCGATCGTGTATAAACTAAACACCATAGACCCTATGCAAAAATGGCGGCGGTTTTAATATTCTTTTGTCTACATTCAAATTACCCTTACTAGCCTCGTTCTTGAGTTAAACTTTCAAAAGAATATCTTACCACAAACGAGGCTAGTAAGGCTTATTTGAATGCAGACAAAAGAATATTAAAATCGGCGCCATTTTTGCATAGGGTCTATATCACTGATAAGTTAAGCGCTGATAGCATTTTCTCGATGAGCCGGTTTGTACTGTTTATTTTTAAATATACCTATCTACTCGATCTAGCAGTGACTGAACGGTTTTACATAACCTAATTAACTACAATAATTGAGACTTTTTATTCAATAACATAAACATAGGAGGTAATAACTACTTTTGAATATATATGTAGGTAAGAGATAGTTTTGTGGATAAAAAAGATTCATAATTGGAAGACTTAAGACCAAACGTTTGGCATAGATATGCATGGAAAAAAATAACTTTCGTATCTAGACCATATGGTAACGTCAACACTAATTGCCCTCCCCGAAATTATTTGTAACAATCTTAAGTACAGTTTATGTAAATTTGGAGTAAATTGCTATTCCAAATGTTAGTAGTGCCAGTTCGCGAGCAGTTACATTTTTCTTGCTTGTTCAATCGTTAATATTTGATATAATACTTTCCTCTTACAGAAGATCTGGTTTTATGGTTTCCCCCGAGGGGAGGGTGGATATGTACTCCCAGTAAGTTGGGTAAGGGTGTGAGGCCCGCTTCCCGAAACTCTTACCCTATTTATGATAAAAAATCTACAATTTTCCATACCCTCTTTATGGCCTGACCCTTAAAACAGCACCCTGTTTCAGACCTGCCATATATGTAATTCCCTAGTTCAGATCAATATTAAAGACAATTGATATCCACTGATTTGTTTTGGCTCTAAGAAATTAATTCAGCACTAGAAGGGCAAAAACAAATACCCCATTTATGACCAAAATGGCTGAAAACCATACCTTTTGTGGCTGCACATGAATGAATGAATGAATGAATGAATGAATGAATGAATGACTGAATGAATGAATCTAATTGTTTATTTACCACTTTGGCAGTGGTGGACAGTATAACTTACAGATATTTTGACGTAACAAACTCAGAGGACCGCTTAGTATTATGCACATGCATATGCCTGTATGCCTGTACTCCTCCCGAACGGAGACCATAACCATGATTAACTTCAGTACTGTTTGTGCCAATGATAGCAGAATAAAATGGTTTGATTTGACCGGTTCTAACTTTCTTGATGAATCTAATACAGCCAAAAAAGCTCATCTAAGGAAGTATCCCCTACCCCGGGGTTATGCACATAACACAAGCAATAAATAAACTGTTAATATTTGATGGGGTGGAGTTTTTTTTGTTAAAACATGCATTAAACTGCATGTAGACTGTTAAAGAACAAGGAAGAAAAAAGAAATTGCCTAAGTCAGAGATGAATACTATACGAAACAGATGGGCACATAACATTTTTTTGGAACGCAAGTTTGACTGCAAATTTTGTAGCGGATTTTTCCGAGATACTAATACCATACGATAAATGTGGAAAACTAAAGTCCTAAGGAATTAATAAATATTTAATAACGTTTGAGTTGGAACTGTTTATTCGTTTGTAGTTGCCATCATGATCACTTTAAAGCCATGTAAAAGACTCCTTCGCATGTCTTGGGTTATTTACTGATTGCGACGACTTTAATAACGGCACTACACCAGTGAAAAGATATAACCGTAACATTTAAAAATGATTGCTTTCCTACTTCGCAATAATAAATTTGAAAACAGAAATTATCAAGTGATCACTTTTGACTGAACGAGATTGTCGGCTAAGCTTGCTTGCATCGATATGAGGTCAAAAATGACCGCTTTTCAAATTTGTACATTGTTTTAATCTGTATTGTGTAATACTGGAGCAACGCAACGGAATACCATTGTTTAAAAGGCTCAACAATATTCAATTTACATTTGTTTAGGATAATATTTCCGGATCCTGTTTGGGAATGCATTGTCAGGGTCCCAGTGTTTGTCTTTTACGTCACAGAGAGGTTAACAAATTTGGTTAAAATCCAAACTACTCATTTAATTTTCTCCTTAAAAATATCTAAGTGCGTCGTCGGCCTAAAAATGAATTTTGTTTAATCCATGTTAAACTAAGCCTTAGGTTTATTTTAACATGCAATATAAACAACTCTAGAATGAAATATTTTGATCGTAGCATACATACTTACGCGCCTACGGTGATGATGAAAAGATTTCAACCGAGAATTATTTTCTGAACAGAATTCGTCTTTAGTTCTGCTACTTCTATAATTGACTGATTTACAACCTTAATTTGTTATTCATGTTATATGCGAGTTGCTTGCCTAAAACATTAGACCGCTAAGCTCAGGTTGACATGCAAACATCAATATATGATTCTGTGTATGAGTGACACTGAATAGGCTTAGCGACGGCTACATGGGCCACATTGATGTTTTCTAACTAGGCAAGCTTGTCTATAATTGACCCAACTATCAAACAAAGTTTTCGAAATAATGGCCCATACACGTTAGGAAAGGATTCAAACTTTTCTTTGTATATATCCTTGAACAAAATGTAAGATGTAGTCACGCCACAATTTTCAGGCAGTCGGTAAACCTAAACGAAATTATCCCAAATATTACAACACTCTGAAATATTATAAAGCATAACTAAATTAAAAATAAAAATACCTTTGGAAGGAGTTTCTTTGTGAATGACAAATTAATTTTAAGCGTTTCAAAGGACTAACGAAGCAGGGTGACTCGATGGCTGAATAAAATAGTCGAAAGTAAACCGACTTACTTAACTGCAAAAATGGGCCTCCAAAGCTGTCATATCATTAGCATTCCGAAGATGACGAATTAGTAATATACATTCTCAATGGTGTTTGCTGAGAACGTTGTTGACGTTGTACTGTTCAAATACTCTGCCTAAACGCTGTGACAACTGCTTGAAAGGTCATAAAAAGTCTTCTAATTCTACAGTGTGGATTTTGCGATGTTGTTCTCAAAGTGTCACGCGTGTAGTTTTCAAAAAGGTTAAGGAATTATCGAAGTGTTTGTCTTCAAAGGATTTAAATTTAAGCTTATCTAAAATTGTCGTGCTCGAATTCCCTCTTTGTAAACTATTGTTGAATTTCCATAAAAACAAAAGCTCACTTAACCATTTAAACCAGTGATCCGAATAACATACAAAGTTAATCGTTTTTTTTTTCAGTCCATATTTTGAATCAGTTTTTCTTCTTCTACAGATTATTTGCTGAGGATGCTGCTAGGTTAAGTGATCGAGTAACAGAATTATTTTACTCTTAGACGAACAGAAAAAGTACAATTGACTCACTTAGGGAGTGGACTCTATTAATGCCGGAGGGGGGGGGGGCAGGGAGATATTTTGAGGGGTCACAAAATATTTTGGGGCCTAATGAGGGGGGGTAGCTGGGCTGCAAAATATTACTATACAATTACAGGAAGTCATACAAAGTTAACAAGCAAACAAAATTTCAACAGTTAGTACAAGAAAATATCCATATCCCCGGTATCCTGGGAATTTTTTCTGTTTAATACTAACCCCCTCCCCATTAGAATAATTACCATACATTTTTTCTGTAACAGACCCTTCACTTCCCTGGAATTTCCAGTGGTAGTTTTTGGAGCCAAAAAAAATTATATCCCCATTATCAAAAAGCCAGAAAAGATTGCTGTGATTTCTAAGCATGTCATCTCCCAAGGATTAGTTGGTTCAGGTCAAGACAAAGATACATTTATGGAGATGGAGGAGGAAAGATCAGATGATGACATTGATGAGATGTTTACAGTGAATGTTGTAGAATTTATTATTTACAGTAAGCAATCACTCTCTGCTGTGCATATTAAAGTTGTGTTTGCATAAATTATATTAGCATAAAGCTGTTTGAAAAAAATTTGCAGCTCCAGTTATATAAATATATAGTTAAATGGTAATGAAAATTATTCTGTACTTGTGAACTATATGTATTCTACAATAGACGATATATCTGATGTTTAAAAATTAGAGTTGCAATTTTTTTTTCGCAAAGTTGTATGTTGTCCAGTTGCTGTACAGTAGCAGTATATATATATATTTCAAACAATTGGAAGAACAAGAATATTTGTAATAAAGTTTGTCATGCAAAGTGGTAATTGTTTGAATTCACTTTTCTAGGTTATTGGGTTTACAAATGACAACAACAGCGGCAGTGCATACTAGTAAATGCATTATTAGCATATTAATATATTTGAACACTTTCTGTTTTGCAGGGCAGAGATGGTGACAACTGCTGTATGAAACAAGACCGTGAGTCCGTGTATCAAAATGTGTGCTTGGGCATAATATTCTGGATCTTTTGTCTCTACCATAACTTGAGGGGGAATGGGGAGGGGGGAAGAGAGGGCTACGAAATTCTATGGCTGGTCACAGGGGGTCTACCATTTTGTGGGGACAAGAGGGGGTGGTTAGTATTAAACAGAAAAAATTCCCAGGATACCGGGAATATGTACATTTCTTGTACTAACTATTGAAATTTTGTTTGCTTGTTTTATTTTCATGACCCCCCCCCCCTTAATTGTATAGTAATATTTTGCAGCCCCTCTTTCCCCATTAGGCCCCAAATATTTTGTGCATGGCCCTTCAAAATATCTTCCGGCACCCTCCCTGGCGTTAATAGTGAACACTCCCTTAACTGACTAACTAACAAACAAAATGACTCGCAGCTAATTAACTGTTTTCTTTAATTTAAAGAATCCACAAATTAAATGTTCCAGAATGCCGAAGCTCTTTATTCTAGATTTTGGCGATTTGTTTATATTTCCATTTCCTTTGACGTGGATATAAACAAAAGTCCTTGAGCAGTAACTTTCATAATCGTCCTTTTAACTCCAACCATGTAATGTTTCTTCACTTTTAGCTCTGTTCAAACGTGTTCTCCTTCTGCTCTTCACAAGCTTTGTGACTCCTGACTCCCCACGGGGAGATTTGTTGCGTCACGAGATACGACCACGAGGTTGTATGTAAAAAGATGGCGGTCAGACGGGCGCTGGGGCCGAGCGCTTGTGTTATTGTGGTTCAAGCTAAGGCCGAAACAGTCGGTAAGAACAGTTTCCTATCGTAATTAATTTCTGAACGTTGAGTATTTCCAATTTTGCATTTATCCAGAAAACCGCTACCGTTACGGTCGCAGTTATCGTTAAATGCTGTGAATTGCTGTTGTTTACAAGACATTTATCGCCATTCAAGTAAATGTGTTTTCGCCGCCTGTCTTAGTTGTGTTCATAGCAATATAAAGGCCGCTTTGGCAGTACTGACGTTGCGTTTCCTCAGAAGCTCGAGGACTAATAAATCACCAAGATCTTAATCTTCTCCTCTCACCTTCATCCTTGTCTACGGCTACGCGCAGTTTCTCAATCTTGTGCAACGATTTCATTAGTCGGAGTACGCGCTGCGGCCCGACTTTAGTTTTATCTTTTTGCCAATGTCTCTGTCACGTCGCGTTTGGTCGATTACTTAGTGTAAGATCTCGCGAATTTGCCCGAAAAATGCACAGGAAGCCCAAAAGTCACAATTATAATTACAGTCATGCTCCGATGATGTATACGCAAAAACCAACATATCTATCAAATTTGGTGTTTTAATTTCTCCTGCAACTATTAACCCTCTCTTTATTCAGTTTACTGACCTTGTATTGTAGCCCGACTACACGCTTTTAGAGCGTCTAGTTTTCAATAAAAACATGCACCATGCACTTTTTGGTTTGTACATTATATCGCCAGGGGGGACACCTCCAAGCACAAGCATTGTACTCTTTTTATGTCATTTGCGCACGAAGTGCAGGATGTCACTCTCCGTCTGTTAGCAGGGTTCTTAGGACTGGGGCGAGCACTTTTAGAAATATGCAGCGTGAATAGAAAAATGATTAAATGTTTCCCCATGAAGCTAAACAATTTCTGATAAATATACGTCCTCGTTGTCTCGACAACTCTAAAAATAAACTTTTCACGTTGTACTTTAAGCGACAACTACCTGCAGGTGCCAAGCCCGATGCATTCCAACGTGCAGTTATTGTATTTACTATTGTTCTTTGCCGTCGTCGTCGGCGTCGCCGTCCTTGTTGCGTAATGCCCCTATTGTTTTAGCTGATATTTTGGAATGGGTTTGGTTTGTTTCTTGCACAAAGAACAAATTTCAAGATGTAAATGAAATGATCAAGAATAAACTTCAAATTTTAAAATAATTAGTTGTAAAGAGTTGGTAGTTAAAACCACAAGTGAACATGACAGGCGGTCCTGTAATTATTACAATGTGATCATGTTTCACTAAAAAAAAATCATGCACGTCATTTCCGAAAAACTATGCGAATAACTCTAGAGCCCAGGTTCCACTCGTGCAAGGGACACCGTACCGCGGCTGAAAACCTTGGAAAGGACAAATTAAATTTGGGATTACGATAGACCGACAACTCTGCCTCTAAGCAAAATTAGTGATGATGACTCTCTGATGCTTATTAGCAATTAAACTTAGCGTTGGGAAGACACTTTATGGATAATACCATAATCAGTACTTTACTTTGGACAGATTGTAACAAGTGGAAAAATTTTTCGCCGAAAACCAAAGGCGACGTGTCAAAATACGCATTGCTAGTATATCTGTGGCGTGCGTGTTAGTATCAAGTTGATTTTTCTAAAATCTTTTTGTTTAAAAGAAAATAGATTTAAGTAATTTCCTTCTGTTTGGTAAACATTTAAATCAGGACTGAGCTGAATAATAAAGAAAATCATTAAGATTCAAGACGTAACATTTAGTGAAATTCAATCGATCTCACTTTTAGTTTTATTAAAACATCTACAATAGCTATTTGACATTTTCAGACAACAACTAGATTCGGATTCGAAAATAGAAGAATAAATCGAATGGCTTTGAATAAATCAATGGAAACTTTTTATCAAATCCCCCTACCTTTTAGGTTTTTTTTGTTTTAAAAGATATCTTTCGCTTACCTAGAATTGTCTTCGTCCATTTCGACAGATTGCATGGATTTCTTCGACGTAGAAACAAACAAATCCACTCAAGAGATTCAATGAGTTCTTCAAAAGGTCACGCGAGGAGTATGAATTCCGCTTTTGTTTTCAACATTTGTCGTGCATAAGTTCTGTGGATATCATAATAGAATATCGATATTAGCATTGAGAAAAATCACTTAATAGCGATGCCATTGGCACAGGACCTACATCACTATTTGAATTCTAAACACGTTGGCGATGTACCGCATTAAAATTATAGAAGGCGCGTCAGAGAACAATGGTCGAATGGAACTTCAGTTGTTAGTTTGGAATGAACCGGAAGGAAGGACTGCGAAACCACGGAGCGCTGTTTGCATTGGTATACAGATGTTAGTGACTTGGCCAATACAAGCACAAAAGTTCTCATTTTGATACATGCACAAATCGCATACAAAAAAACAAAACAAATGCAAACAAAACAATACAAAAATATTTTAAGAACTTTTTAACGAGAAACAAATAAGGACACCAAAGTATAACTAAATTCATTTTTTATATAACCGAATCATCGGAAACGATGCAGTATTTGGTACGATCGCAATACTACGCTTTATTGCCCATAAGCTGTGCCGTTATTCCGAGGAAAAACCGGAAATGTCATTTTTCTTTCTATTATACACGTCTCAGTTTGTTACCAGTGAAATTAGTACAATTCGGAAAAAAGATCTTTCACTCAATCGAACACAGATCAGATAAAATCGTGAAAAATTTGTAAACAAATATGTTGTTCTAATTAAGTGAACGTACCAATCTTGGACTTTAGAATAATACAGAATAACAACACACTTCAGTAAAGTTTGAAAGCTGGCCGGAATGAGGGCCATTTTCCTTTTCCAAAGATTACGTCATGAGTAGAAAATTTTAGTTATGATCTTGCAATATTACTCTTTTTTTAAATAGTCCTTAAGTCTAATTTCCATATAGTTGTAGTTGTCGTAATCTTATCGGAGTCACTTGCCGACTGAATTCTAACACAACGCCATCCTATATCGCTGTACTTTTGTTTTTATTCAGTTGGCATTTTGTTCAAACTATTCAATTAAATACGAAGTAAAAGAGAAAGACTTCTACGGTAGGATTTCTGCTCGTGTCTCAGATGTGAAGCAATTCAACTTGCTCGTCGCCTGGTGGCTGGCTAGTTGTACTTTATATTGCCCACAAACGTTCCCAAACATCTTTTTGATCCGTTGGCTAGTGTTCTAATTTGTCGTATAACTTGAACTGGATGCAACTTCTACAACAGTACCTCGCTTAAGTACTGCGACTAAAACTACAACAACTACCAACTACAACGCTTTTCCATATTATTGTAACCGGTTGTTCTAACTGGCTTCGTCGCCGATGGAATCACAACAATTACAAATATATGGAAACTATGTTTAAGTGGTCAGTTTAAATGAGACCACAAATTAAAAGCAGTTTACAAAAAGTTGACAGCAAAAATCTCTTATATATGTTCGTTTCGATTATAAACAGTTTAATGAACACGCTAGAAAAACTGAGGCTATTTTTACTAAAGAATATATGATAGGAATACTACATAATCTGTTCATTCGCTTATCAACAAAATACCCGGTTGTAACTGTAAAATTTTCATAATAAACTAAGAACTAATAACAATAAGGTCAGCTTAAAGTTTGCATGTAAGGTATTACAAATTTTTAAGGTATTACAAATTGTGGCAGGTATTAGTGTAACAGGTATTACAAAGTGCATAAAGTAATTCAAAAAATGACAGATATTAGAAAGTGTAACAGGTATTAAAAAGTGTAACAGGTATTAGAAAGTGTAACAGGTATTAGAAAGTGTAACAGGTATTAGAAAGTGTAACAGGTATTAGAATGTGTAACAGGTATTAGAAAGTGTAACAGGTATTAGAAAGTGTAACAGGTATTATAAAGTGTAACAGGTATTAGAAAGTGTAACTCATATATTGTAAAGTGAGCGGCTATCACATTTTAGTGCAACAGGTATTACAAACAGTGACAAGTATTTTAACTAGGGAAGAATATTACAATATCAAACAGGTATATCAAAGCGTCACAGAGCTACATAAACAAATGCAATTTCATTGTAGAGCACCGAATCACAGTTAGAAATTTACAATTCATTATGATTTTTTAATTTGACAAAGAAACTTTAATTTGAAAATGTTTTCACAGATGGTTGACATGCATATAATAACAAAAGTTATTAGTTTTTATACCGATATGAAACTTTTAAAACAGAACATGGCTTCAGCATTTCTATTGAATTCTTTTAAACAAAGTTTAATATTTTTTTTGCTTATTAAAAATTTTCCTAAACGCCTGTTTTGCTTTTAGTGAACTTATAGAAACCACCAGTGGCTTTTTAGAATAAATGAAAACAAAAAAACCCAAGCTATTCCTTTGTGAACTCTTATCTGATTTCAAACTGCCATGTAGCTAAATATAATTCACTAGTTGTAGAATATACAATGAGTTTACAGAAAAATGAAGCAGATAAACATTGCGCCTGACTCAAGGATACTTATTCTGTCCTGGAAATGTTAAATATCTGGCTTCATTTTACAAGAAAACTAGAATTTTTTTGGTTTGAATTCCAATGCGATGACTGTATATAACAGAAAGTTGTTGTCTCATGTACCTTGTTCCTTTTTACATCTTCTACTACCGATGCCGATTTGTCAGCTTGCTGTCTCCTGTTCAGTTTATGCACCTTATAAACTATAATATTTCATACCTTCCTCAGAACAAATGTCAAAAAGAAAGTCTCATTTCCGTCAGTAAACGTGCGAGCCAGTAAGCAGTAGTTTTCTATTGAGAATTCCACCGAGCTCTATATCTCGCATCGATGTAGCTTTCATCGTTAGTTTAACTTCGAATACTAATTTTCAAGCTCAAAGTTTACGTTGACGGAATAAAGTCATAAATTGTCAATGATCCACCCCTAGGTTTTTGTTTACTTTTGAACAAATACATGTTTTCTTAATCCATGTTGAACATAATTATGTGCTGAGCGCTCGGTAAACCATGACAGTATATGGTGTGCGAGCTATACGTACTGAGAGTTAGTATCAAGCGAAGGATGAGTTGAAATTTACGACCAATGCACGCTTTTGCTATATACAAACTGCCTATACTGAAAGATAAATAAGCAACAAGAGGAATGCCTATTATAAGGTAATTAAACCTTTGAATTCGCCGTGTAATTAGCAGGAACAACAACTGGCCATTGTTTTTTTTTTTTGATAAACTCCTTTAATAAGTAACAACAGTTCAAAGATTTATAAAGAAACGCCGAACCAGCCGGCATGTGAACTAGAGCATGTCAAGATAGTTGTTGGAAATAGAAACGACACGACATACTAATTATTCTTGAATGCGTTCTTTTGTCTAATATCAATCTAATTTAGTATATAATATAATTAGTTTTCAACAAAGGGATAGATCTACCTTAAGTATTACCCTGCAACAAAGAATTCTGTTAAATTATGATTTAGTTGTAACACCGTCGTGCGCTCATGAAGTTAGTCATGTACCTTTCAAAATCATTGCGTCTAATTCCTTTTATTGATAAAGCACATGAACAAATTTTTATTTATATTTTAATAGAGGAATGTTATTATTATTACTTCATTTGAAATACCTTAAGTTGCTGAAATTTTTCATGGCTCTATGCGCTACCTTGAATGAGACTGAGAACTGCGCTGAAACGTCTATGATTTTCTTTTACATTCTAAAGTGGAAGAGGGTTTTGAAGAGGAACTTCAAAATGCAAATTCTCAAAACAACCGCATTATAAAGTTAAACCATCTTAAAATATTGGACTCATTAGAATAATTAATTTCCTGGTTTAAGTTTACGGTTTGTTCCGGAATATTACGTCGATAGTTTGTTAGAAGACTTTGATAAAAGTTAGATCAATGATAAATACGGTGAGAAACATTGAGAACTGAAAAAGAGTCCTTTCTTTTGCATGTTTCTGTCTCTAATATCAAATAAATAAGAATTCAGTACTTTGCTTAATTGAATTCTGGCATGACTAAATGATTATCTAAATTTTAAGTTTTTTACTTTACTCGCAGATATTTATATGAGACAGAACAGCTAGTACATTTAAATATATCCCATTCACTAAGATACTCGAACGACAGACCCGTTCTGTCTGTTTTGCTGTATCCATGCAAGTAAACGCTTCTAGTGAGGATCGAGAGGAACAAGTCATTTTGATATTTGGATGTTTTAAACGGACTGATATTGATAACCGGAATGTATCTTTGGGGTTTAACTTGCCTTGTTTGTGTTTTGTTAAGGGTTTAAGGAAAATCTGAGCGTAACATAGAACCGTTTTTAGGGGTCTAAAACTGAAAGCATTCCCAAAAATATTTCAAAGCTCTTAATTACTTCCCAAGTATCTTTTATTTCCCGTCAATAGATGGTTTTTATCTTACGTCATTGCGGGCTAGCGACCATTTTGTTGAGGCTCTGTAGTTTAATGACATCGTTCTGTCCTTCGGTAACTTTGTTCTATGATGTAATTTTTTTGGTTTTGTACATTAACATGTTCGCTCTGTCTTTTGTCATTAGCATCTTTTGGGATTGTATGATGGCCAAGAAAACTTTCAGTTACCCTGACGATGGGTTAACACTCGAAGATCGAGTTTCTACGGTGAAGCAGCCTCGTTTCCAGGGCTTCTTCCTTGGCGCGCGGTTCGGGGATGGGGAGGTTCTGGGAATGAAAATGACCGTGACGATTAAGAATTTTAAATCCTGGAAATCCTGGAAATAAACTCATTCACAAGTTTGCATAACCGATAACTTTCTTTCGGAAAAGGAACAAATTTTATCTAATTTAACGCAATGATAAAGACTAACAATAGATTAAACTTTAGTAAAAGTTATCAAATCATTGATACAAGTCAGTTATGACTGTGGACGAACATAACCAGAAAGGAACCGAACTCGAATTAACGTGAAATAGGATTCGAGATATTGTTACTTTTGAAGAACCATTAGTAAATTTGGAAGTGAATTAAATAATGTAGTCAAATTATGATAATCGTTTTCGGTTGCCAGTGGCTGGTGGGGCCTGCGCTTAGCTCCCGTTTTTCCAATGCTAAGCAGATGAGTGGCTTTGAATTCCTGTGAACTTACGTCAGAATAATCCATCGTAGGTTAGTCTTCAGCAGAAAAAAAGTTCTCATCTAACCATTAGGATACAAAATTAACGGTGGAAAACCGCTTTATTGGTCCCTTGTTAAAAAATCAACAAATACCCAGCCCGACAAGGCCGATAAAAGTTTCAAAGAACTTGCGGGAAAGTTTTTAAGTAGTGACATATTTTGTTTGATCATTACAAACCTTTACTGAGAATCATCGTTGCTTGAAGATCTTAATAAAATAATGACAAAACAAATACTGGGATTTTCAGTTGACATTTTTTAATAGTAAATGAAATTGGTCCAGCAGTGGCATCGATGTTATTTGCATGTGTTTATTGTAAATTTACCCATAGCTAATTAAAACAATCCAACTGGGCCGGTCAGAAAACATTCTAATTTCGCACCCTGACCAACCTCGTAAGGATGAATAGCAGAGTCACCTAAATGTTTAATTCCTAGCCTATAAGCAAGAAGAAGAGGGACTGGGGAATCCAGAGGGGAAGAGGGGAAAGAAATCCAAGTCAAGTCAAATGCTATTTTACATCACAGTTATAAAAATTACATATATATAGACAATAATTATACTTAAAGAGATTTAGCTGTTGCATATATCTGAAATAGTTTGTAAATTAATCAAGTCAGACAAAACAATACTAATAATATTTACATTTTTCAATTTTTTTCAGTGCAGTCTGTTTATACAGTGGCAGAGAAAAGGAAACAAATACACAAATTATGTTAAACTAAGATATTTGTACATATATGCTAGGGTAATAATAATTAAACTGTAAACACACACACACACTCACAAAGTAAAGAGCCATAAAGCTATATTTAAGATCAGGTGAAGTGTCTACTAGTCAGCAAGTACTGAAAGATTTAGAGAGTTTCTGTTTAAAGAGAGCTTGCACTGCATGAAACCATTCAAATTTAAATAACGCATGGCACTAGGACCCCAAACCGTGTTCCTTTCTGTGCTCTAGGATTTGCCCAACTCAGTGCCAACCGGAAACTAAAGAGAGACGTGTCTTGTGAAACAGTTACATCCTTCGATTGAGTTTCAAAATATTTGTAAACGATTATTTTTTTAAATGATACTCCGAAAAAAATACGTTTGAAAGAAAATTTTAAAAAGCTATTATAAAAGCTTTGAAGTCTTTATTAAAAACACCCTAACCCTCTCCCCTAGCTCCACCTAACCCTCTCCCCTAGCTCCACCTAACCTTCTCCCCTAGCTCCACCTAAACTTCTCCTCCCCTTTACTCCGACGAAGGACTAACGTCAGAAACGTCAGTAAGTATTCTCTCTTTTTTACGGTGTAGAATTTACATTTTTATTACTAAATATTATTGTTTCTTTAGAAACACCGACGCAGCTTAAACTAGTTTATCGCTAGTTATTTTTCTATTTTTTCTCCTCTAGCTCCCTCTAATCATTACCCCTAGCTCCCCTAACCCCCTTCCTATCTCCTTTAAACCTCCTTCCTTAGCTCCCCAAACCCCTCCTAGCTCCCCTTCTCTAACCCCTCTTCCCCTAACCCCCCTTCCCTTGCTCCCTCTAACCCTCTCCCCTATCTCCCCCTAACCCCCTTCCCTATCACTTTCATGCACAAGTAATAAGCTTTTTCACGCGTCACAAAAAAATCGAAAACCAGCTTCACGTTCACAGAAAAAAGCAGGCAATCACATTTCACGTTAAAATGCATTTGCGAAATCGTTTTTCACATAAAATTAAAAACGACAGTCATTACGAAAATGTATGTGTGACCTCGTGACACCTCTTGGTTGACTGTCGCTGTGATTAGTCCTCTAGCGTGTCGAATGGGCAGGTTTTACATCTAGTTTGGTGTAGTTTCCGGGCTTTACTGACGCTAAAATCTTTAAAGAAGTGAATATCGATTCCCGCAAAAGTTGTTGGTTCACAAATCACGCGTAAATAAACGCATTTTTCACGGATCATAAAAAATAGAAAGCCAGTATAGATTCACGAATCACGGAAAACATAAATCCTCATTCGCGCTTCACGCAAAGTAAAAATGCTCATTCATGCATCACGGAAATAGTACATAGGGGACCCTCAAGACTTGTAATGAAAATCAATAAAAAGGTATTAAATATCAATGTATAGAACGACGTACATGAGACAGTTCGATTTGTACCGAGTCAATGATGCAACAATCTTACTGGGCAGTCTTGGGTGTTTTTAAAAAAAGCGCTTGGAAAATCAACACCTAGAAATCATTAAGAAGCCTTAAGATGCATCGTAATTTTTTACATCTGAAAGTTTTAAATGTTTCGCGCTGAATTTTTATTTTTTTAAAATCGAAATTAATATTATCCACAAGAGCCAGTTTGATTTTGAATGTGTGATAACAATCTTTTCAAAATGATAGCGATTGAAAATAAAATTCCACCTTCAGTTCATTGAGTAACAATGTAAAAAAAAAATGAAAAAACCTTGTTTTCAAATAACTATTAGTGTTTTGCAATAGTGTAGTACTAGTAGATAATATATCAACGAATACCTGCAGCACGCTTGAAGCCATGTATGAACTATGAAGGGATAACAGAAAACCCGGCCATCAAAACTAATGATTCTAAAGGTACAAGGTCAGTCGGTCAGAATAACCATTAGCTAATATCCTGCGTAGTACATATTTTATCTTTATCCTAGTCCAGGTTTATTGAGATTTATTATTAATTAAGTTAAAATTCATCTTAAAGGTTCAGAAAGCGGATTTAGAAGTGTACCATCAACTTCAGAAAAACGTCACCTAACAGAAAACGCAACTTTAAAGATAACAACTACAAGCTTAAAATAAGTACAAACTTTATCTCTCACGCCACATTACAAAATATCAATTACCTCGTGATGTGGCTTGGTTTCCTCCTGAAGACATGTTTTCCGGGTATCCGAAACAGCTAGCTGAAGAGTATCAAAATTAAAACGAAAAATGAAGTTGAAGTCGAAAAATAGCTTTTCCCTCTGAAAGGGTTAGAAGGAATAGCGTGAATAAAAACAGTTGGCGGTTGGATTTTTCAGCCCTCTGTGTATAAAGTGATTCAATTCTTGCCTGAAAGTTGTAATTTGTCATGTTCTGAATCTTCCTCTGGTGATGAAGCCGAACGATCCATCAGTACAAACCACAAATGATCTAATTTAAGTTCTTAAACAACATTGACTCTCACGGGCTGTTTTCATTCACAATAACGGGACGCAACCTTTTAATTGCTTTTGAATATGTTTAGCTTTATATATACTTCCTAGCTACTGCGCTATTTCTGAAGTGAAGTGAAAATTTTAATACAACTGATGCCGTCTTCAGTGTACAACAACAAGTTTCTTTAACGGCAAGTGAATATCAATCGTAAAACTAAAAAAAAATTCCCTCCGCGCAACTAAAACGACTCCATTTATGACGTAAATACTTTGAAGGGAAAGAGTCGAATTTTTCTAAAACTGACGAGATTTAAGCCGCGGGGTTGACGACACTTCCATTAGGCATTTAAAAATTGTGATTCTATTTTACTTTAATGAAAAACTTACCTTTTGATTGTTCACTTCAAATTCGCCTTCGTTTCTTTCCTGACCTTTGACAATAATTTTTGAGGGAGGAATGCTTTTTACAGACACAATTAACTTCAGATTTCAAAGAAATGATGTTCTCAAGAGAAGTTTCCGCCAGGTCAAATGCGAAGCATGTTGTCTGTGATGATGTGAAACTTGAGGCGGTGCATTTTTTGGCGTCATGTAAGGCATGAGTATTTCTTCAACGACAGGTGTTGAAATTGATCCGTCATCCTGAACACTTTTCTATTTTCTCTAGCTTAATCCAATTATTTTTTCAGTCAGATAATAAACATGCGCCATCGATTGTTTTTGTTTGAACTTTTTTAAAAAAAGAAAAAAGTGCCCGGCTAGTTGCCGAGGAGATAAAAAAAACAAAATATTTTAAAATAGAAAGAGAGAGATTTCAACGATCGAACTTGGAACCTCCTTTGTTGTAAAGTCTTCTCCCTTGCACAATTTTCTCGTTCGCTATTTTAATCATTCGCAAAAACAATTTAATTTTAGCAACCATTGCTGAACTGAATTAATTCAAAACGAAAAAAAGTCTCTTCGCCCACAAATTCTTAAAAATCTAATTGTAACTACGGCAGTCCTGCCGGCAATATTCGGCATTGAATGAATTAGGATAAATTATAATTAGACGAAGTAAACTTAGGATTTAACGAAATAAGAGATGAAAAAGAAACAGTTTTTGCACGATAGAATTTATCCAGCAAAGCACAGATAAGTTTTTTTTTCAGTTCTAAAGTTTTTCTAATTTTTACTGGCTTGCAATTAGGCCCACAGTTCGGCAAAAAAGAAATAGGTCCTGTGGCTATGGCAAAACTAAATATACTGCTTCTAAAGAAGAAAGTGCAGCAATGGTAAAACTAATATATATTATATAGACAGAAATTCATTAGTAATTTTCTGCGATTTTAAAAATGAATTATCAGACCAGATAATATATTTAATTTTAAAAACTGTGGTCACTAGTTCAAACTTACAGCCATAATTAATGTTACAATGTCAGGACTATATCTAGTTTATCAGTTTCATTTGGGGAAATGAAGGATCCAAGAATAAAACTTTACGTTATGAAATTATAAATGGATAGGTATTTGATTTAAAAGTAAAATAAAAAACTAAATTAAATTTGAATTCGGCTCGTATTTAGTATTTGCTGCCGTAGCCGTAGGTATTGGTGGAAAGTGGCCAAACTATCTAGCGTAATACATGGTTTTAAAAAATCCTATTCTATCTGTATTAATTATAACAACGTTATGCATTTATGGGAAAAATAAGCTTTTTAAACATATTAAAAACGAATCCTGAAATAAAAGGACTTTTTGTTATAGCTTAGAAACTCCTGCTTCGATTTTTAATAATTGTTTCGATTTTAGTTTTACCGCTAACTTGAAAGTTCAGTAATTTTAGAAGACTAAGCAATACTATTTTTGTAGCTATAACCATTATATATAAGTAACTATACGTTAATTGATCCAATTTCAAACCATATGAATAGTTTGTCACCAGGAACTCATGCTGTTTCATGGTTATTTCGGTAGATAAGCAAATTAAAGTCAATGAGGAAAAACATTTCCAAACTCTCATAATGGTGAAATTCGGATGCAATCTTTTGTTTTGCGCTTTAACTTGGATTTCTCGATTCTTTTTAACTTTTTTTTCCTTTATGTTTATCTTCAAACACCTACAGAACTTTTTATTTCATACTACACAGGCAATTATCAAAAGCTGCGATAGAAAAATGCTTGGCGCTGTTCCAAAGTACAGTCAGGTTGATTTGAGTGAAAGTACGCTAAAAACCGAATGAAGAATTATTTATGATAGGGGCTGAAATCTCTGGTAAAGCTAAAAATCATGAGGCTCACACGAAAGTTTACTAGGAGCCTAGAAACCGTTGACAGCGACGGTTGAAAAAAGCTTGGGTCAGCTGCAACGCAGTCTAGGCCAGTAGAAAATTCTCACATCATGGCATAGCAGAGAAAAACTGACGCCTCGGTGTCGTTTTGATACCTCAGAACTCTCGCATGTGTCATCACAGCTCTATATCTTCATAATTATTTTTAAATATTTTTTTAGCAAATTAACACCTTTGACTATTTGCCAACGAGCCAGGCGAGCGAAGACGCGAGCCTGGCGAGGCGGCAGCATCATAGAGCCGATGCACGTGTAGAAAG
>JANCMA020474329.1:0-10655 GCA_024336925.2 Zoanthus solanderi | reverse complement strand
GAAGTCATGAAAAGGATTTTTTAATTCAAAAACGTTTAGTTTTAAATATTTTCATCAAAAATATATCAGTAATATTCAAGTGAGACCTAACACTACTATGATAAAAAAATAAAAAATATGAAATGTAAAAAATCATCCGAGCTTTCGCCGATCAACGGCATCATCAGCACCCCTGAACCTGCTGATTCCTCCTTTTTTTCCCATTCGCATCTTCGCAATCTTGGCCTTGTGTTTTGAAAAACCCTTATTCCCTTTTCTCTGACGAGTTAGCTTTCCATGTATATATACATAATTTTTATTTAACGTCATGTTCAACAAAGAAACGAGATATTTCAATATAACTTTGAACATTTAAAAAGAAGCATGGCCTCGCATAATTATAAACACTTACACAGGTCAGATTCATGTCGTTCTTTTTGCTTTGAGGAGAGTTTAAAAATAATAAATCTTGCATTATCATCTTACAACTTCAAATTCAAACCAATGCTTATGCTTTTGAAAAGCCCAGACTTAGTACCCAAATGAAGTATTTCAACATGAAGCTGTGTCATTTATATTATTATTATATTATTTAGAGGGTTTTATACTATGAACTTTAAACGCACTTGCATTAACATTGAGGAAGGCAAAGGTTTATGCCGAAACATACTTCGAAAATTCAAATTTAAATCAAAATGTGTCATTTCTTTATTGAAGTACAGTTGTTTTCCACTCAATCTATCACAAGTATATTTTTAGCTCAGCTACACATCTACTTTTTACAATTTTATTGCATATAGTACAGGAGACCAAACACAGGGATCACCTCCAGCTCTAACTTTTCAAAATGTAATTGTAAGCCACTTAAAGTGAAAATATGCTGGTGTTTTATGTCTTGTAACTTTTCAAATTCCAGAGAGCTTTTTTTTTTAATTAGGGCTTGATTTTTGGGTTTTTCGTTCATTGCTTTACTTCAGTTTAGGGATAAAAGCAATGACATTTTCTATTTTTTTAAGTATAGAAGGTGATAATCATTGAAAAATTGATTACCTAGAGATTAAGAATATGTTTGTTCTTTTTACATGTTGAATGTGTTTTGCTATGCTGCATTCAGAGCAATACAAATGGGTATCGGGCGGCGCGTACAGTTGTAAAGTTTTAGTTTTTTAATTTGTGTCATCTTAATACTAAATAATAAAACAACTATACTCCTTGTTGCTGAAAAAATTGATAGATACTACTTATCTCTTCGCAAATGTCCACCACTTTATGTCACAACTTTATTCATAAATCGTTTCTTCAACCCATAATTTTCTAACTACTTGTTACTTTTATCCTTTTGAACGAGGTAAAATCGTTTTGAATTAAATGAGTTTTGCTTACAAAGTTACTTAGTAACTTATAGGAAGGTCGTCCGCTTATATTTAGATTAAGTTTAGCAGGTAAATGGAAAAGCAGAGTTTACTTTTGTAATTGGTTTATTGAAAATGTTAATATGTGATAGGACTGCCATGAAATTTGAACAACATAGAGATTTTACTCATTCCTATATATATGGATATATGTTTGTGAAATGATTATGGGACTTGTTCTACGCCGATGACCTAGTGATAACAGCTGAATCAGAAGAGGAGGCAGGAAATTTGGTGTCTGGAAAAGAGAGATGAAAACTAGGAAATTAAAAGTAAACGTAAATAAGACCAATTTAAGGTGGTATCCCCATCTTATGCCTCGTTTTTAAAGTTTAAGTAAATTGTAATTTTGTTTTCTGCTGGTAAGTTTTCATAAAATAAAACCTGATTTGAGCAATGAAAAAGTGCCAACAATTGAAACTGAAAGTTGGTTGCTACGTCTGCCATGTTGGCCGCCATTTAGGAGAAAATGCTTTTTTTGTGTGTGTCAGCGGTTGTCTGTTTTTCCACGTACAACGCGGGTCAAATTCGCGACCCCTGACAGAGTACTATGGCAGATTTGAGCCAATTTTGCTGCTCGCTTCATGTGGATCGCAAAAAGAAAGTGTTCTGATACTAAAGATTTATCAGATTTAAACCAAATTTGTAGGACTTGTTAATTAGGAATAAAAGAAACTTACGTTGGAAGCCAGATTTTGAAACAGCTTTTAAGCTTAGATATGGCGTTGGGAATTAAAGGCTGATGTTCAATAATTCGCTAATCAGTAACTCGCGAATAAGAATATTTTTGACTCAGGCTTCCGATAGAAATTTAGATTGTTAGGGGATGTTTAAATTTTTTTCAAATTGATGTTTATCGAAGCAAATAAAAACGAGATATTAAAAGTATTGTGTTTTCAAAAGCTAGCACTAAAATTGTAATATTTTACTAATTTTGTGAAATTTGACACCACCTTGAACGTTTTTGGAAACGTTGGTAGTTGTAGTATCGGCCTATGTACTTTTTAATTTTGTAAATATTTTAGAAATACCCTATTTTTTTTGTTTAAAAATCATCTCCTGAGATGGGGATACCACCTTAATGGTGATGGATAGGCCACAAAGGGATGTCATTGTTGTGAAAGGTTGTGCCACCAGAGATGTTTGGGGCTCAGAAATCTGATGAGAGCAGGAGATAACTTTAGATGTTCAACTTGTGTGAGGGGAGATGTGGTAGTGCCACGGAGGTTGGAGTGGGAGAAGATAGCCTGGATATAGTGCACAGCTTTCATTATTTTGGTGATGTGATTTCATGTTGTGGAGGATTAGAATCGGCAGGAAGAGACAGGATATCCTGTGCTTGGAGTAAATGGAGGAAATTGGTTAGCTTGCAAGTAAATCATAGCATTCCACTAGAAGAAGGAGCGAATGTTTACTCTGTGTGTGTGTTGTGTGTGAGGTCTGCATTGCTGTATGCTGCGGAAACTTGGTTACTAACAGAAAGACTAGAAGGACTGCTAGCCAGTTGTGAGCATATAATGTTGAAATACATGTCAAGAGTAAGATGGCAGGACAGGATTACTAATTAAGAGGTCAGAAGCAGATGTGGGGTGGAGAACCTTGAACATAGATTAAGGAAAACGTAGGGATGAGAATAGCATACTTAGTGAGCAATGGAAGTGGAAGGTAGAAGGCCGCTAGGTAGGCCTGGAGTAAGGTAGTGGAAGAAGACATGAGGAAGTTAAACACCATGGAAGATATGGCAGAGGATAGAAAACAGTAGTGGCAACTCATATCACGTCCAACGCCATGAGTTGGAAACTAGGGACGTTAAACGGAGATGATGCTCATGATAGTTGTGAAATAATTTGGATAGTAAGTGCGTTTTTTATTGGTCAACAAGTGTATTCATAAAGATATGAAGCACGAAAATGAAGTTTGTGATATGATTAACGTTTTTATTATTATATAAATTTTTTTCAAAAACCATTGGCTGTCTGCAAGTTGTAAGAAGTTACAGTATAATGAAACAAATAAAATTATACGCACGCACTTCGTTTATCGTCTTTCCTTTTGTTAAGGTGGAAATATAGTTTTAGAGAATAGTTTGTGATAATTCTCTAGCTGATCTGCTCTTGAATTCTCCCAAACTTTCACCTCAGTTTTATTTTACCATGCTATAAAGAAACGGAGAAAATGTTTTATTTCTAAAATGTTAATAATTGAAACTGCGATTTTAACCTATTTGTGTGAATTTTACTCTGATTATGATCACTTTGAGCCGATGCCAAATTAAACAAGCTTTAGTTCATAAAAGTTTTTCCAAAACTTCAAACTTTTCAAAATTCATTTTTGTCTATACGAATATGATGTAATTATAAGTAACTCGGACCTTAGGGTCTCTTTAACTACCATTCCCAACGCACAGTCGTAATATATATTTTTAGCATATCCTTCTTATCTAATAGGTACTCATTGAAAAAGAGTGGATTAGTTTTGGACACAAATTTGGCCAGGTTAGTTGTAATGTAAAAATATTAAAGTATAATTTCCTTGTACCTTAATAAATAAAACATTGTTACGATGGTGAGCACAGCGATAAATATTAATGATGCTATTATGAACAATTATGTGACTATATAAATGAAATTTATTTTATTTAACGAATAAAATGCCTAAGCCGTGTATTACAGTGTGATAAAACATAACAGACATTTCAGAACATGAGGGAAATGAGCCATTGCCAAGTGTTTTTTGCATTACTCTAGTGTTCTCAAATGCTTAAAGTGTTTTATCACAGTCTGATACACGCCTTACGGTTCTTCATTTGCTTTGTAATATATAGTCCATGGGCCAGGTCAGATTTTGGTACCAAATCGAAGTACAAAAAATGAATACTGTGAAACGATAGTGTTTCACATGGGGATTAATAATTGATATGATAGCCATTGCACAAAAGTAGCTTCAAGGGTGTTTTAGCGACGTAAAAAACCTTAAAATTCGCATTTAGCATGGAAAGGTTACCATTTGAAAAAGTTTCTTACTACATTTTTTGCTCTTTTTTCTACGCAATTTCTATTTGGGAAAACCAGAAATAATCTTATAATTGATGTTTGGCGCCGATTTATAAAAGTTTTTCAGATTTCCATTAACAAATAGCTAATAAAATGTATTTTTAGCGCGTGGTGCATTGTGGGTAAAATCCAACGTGGCGTCGTCTTTGACAAGTGATTGTGCTTTGGGTTTCGGGATTTTTAGCAGATTTAGCGCTAAAAATGCAGACAATGCTTGTTTCTATTTTGTAATTACCTTACTAAGAGTTTAGTTTCTCCTTTTGATTACAAATATATCAAGTATTTGTCTTAAAAAGGCCTGTTTTGTACGAAACTTACAGTACTTCTAGAAGACTCAATCGGTGAGCTCATCAACGAAATCACTGTTTTGAAGAAGCAAGCTCAATATTTTAAAGTCCTAAATTATCATAGCCCCCGAGGTATAGTTTATTTTCAACGCCCCCTTGAAATATATATATACTGTAGATAGTCATGTGTAACTTATATTACATCTCATGCGCCTGCTTGTTTAAAACGTAAATACAAGAATTGAATTGGTTTTTTTGCCTTTCGATGTGGCAGTTCTACCTATTTACAACGCAGGTAAGCGTCATGGTTTAACGCCAAGAGCCTATGTAGACATAACTTTCCAGGAAGTGCTTGAGAATGCTCGACAGAAAAATCTGCTATGGGCTTTAGTACGTATCCACGCACAGGCACATAGAAAGTCAGTGGATGGACAGGTTATAACATTCTGGTGCACAATGACATTGACGTTTGTCAAGACAACATAGGATATCTCTTCAGAATTAATGCACCAGCTACAAATATGACAACAGTACATGAGATTTTGGTGAGGTCAAAGAGCATCAAGGATTCGCTTCAGCTCAAAAGTATTTCGCTTGTATTCGACCAAGCCTTTTACATGAAGGCCACAAAGATTCGCTGGAAATACCCAGAGACATTTTCAGAATGGGCACTTTTCATACACTCTGTACCCTTCTCTCAATCATAGGCAATAGATTTCAAGATGCAGGTCTAAGGGATACATGCATCAAATCACAAGTTATCGCAGAAGGGTTATTGCAGGTGTGTTTGAAGGGCGCAACTACAACCACGCCATCAGATCCATGAATTGATGTATGAAGCGCTGCAGTGACTTGCCTGGAAAGGATTCCAGTCATGGATAGAAGAGAAACATCCTGAAAAGAAACAATCTCTGCAAGAATTCTTGAGTAGCTTGAAGCCTCTATCGGATGACGTCAACCAGAAGGAACAACAGAAAGTCTTGTCTTGCCAAAGTTTCAAGGATGTCCTCGCACTTCACGCAAGATACCTTGAGCATCATTGTGGCGGCAAGTTATCGAGTATCTGGCTGTCGTACGTAGATCTAGTGAAGATTTTGCTGAATCTGGTTAGAGCTTCAAGAGAGGGACATTGGGAGCTTCATTTATCTGCGATCAGACAGATGATACCCTGGTGCTTTGCTTACAATAATCTGAATGACGCCCGTTATCTGCCTGCATACATCTCTGAGATGTCACACCTCAGTGAGACCCACCCCGACATATATGAATATTTGAAGGCTGGCAGTTTGTCTGTCCAGTTAGGTGAACGCAGTCCCATCGGAAGGGTTCCTGTTGATCAGACCTGCAAGGAAACCGTCAACAAGGACACACAAACAGCAGGGGGGCACCAAAGGATTCAGCCTGAAAGCAGGAGCAGTGAGCAAATACTATTTGGTTGTGGAGTATTGTAGTATCTTTCTAAAGCAGCTTAGAGACGTGCTAGATCTTGGCAAATCCAGCTCAGAGCATAATGATCTACAGAAAAGTAGGATCGCCCGGGATGACGCTGATGTGAAATCACTGACATCGATGTCAAACAAACCACTGGATAAATCCATTCAGTAGTGAGCAGCAGGACGCCATAATTTGCTTATCAACTGGAAAGGTAGTCACACCTAAGATAGAAGAGGATCTTCTCAATGCCAAAGCTGTAGGTGAAAAGGCATATGAAGAATTCTGCAAACAGAGCCTAGAAGCCAATCCTCCTGAGGTCAAGTTCCATGACACACTAAAGAAATCGAAGTTGCTAACATTTTCTGAACTAAATAAGAAAGTGAAAATCAAGGCCAAGGCAAATGAGATCATCCTAAAAGGCGACAGAGCGCTTTTTGGGCAAATGGTAATCATAGCTAAAAAGAGGCAGCTTAGAATGAAAGATGTCCTTTGTCATCCCTTGGAACCACTGCCTTGGTCCCTCGCAACGGCGGATGGATCATTAGGAAAGAGTAACAAATCAACACTGGCAAAGGAACTCCAGAAAAATGTCCCTGCTGCTGACAGTATCCGGCAGCCATCTGCTTGTATCGTGGATGGGATAACTCTGGTCCAAAGAGTTAAAGGCGACCATAAGAAGTTTGGAGACATTGCAGACTCCTTACTCAACATGTTACTGCACGAAGGAGCAACCTCCAACAGAATAGACGTTATTTTTGACGTGTATCGAGAGACTTCCATCAAAAACATAGAAAGGGAGCTAAGGGGATCTGATTATGGCAATGAATTTAGAAACGTTCAGCCCGACCACAAAATGCAACAGTGGCGAAAGTTTCTATTGAATCCAAAGAACAAGAAAGCCTTCACAGAATTTGTGACGAGAGAGTGGAAGCCAGACAAATACAAGAGCAAGCTGGTCAATAAAGTTCTGTTTGTGGCCTGCGAAGAAGAGTGTCACCAGATCACATCAGAGGGTACCCGAACAGTCGAAGAGCTAAACTCTACGCAGGAAGATTCTGACACGAGAATCCTTCTCCATCTCTCACGCAGCAAGGTCTCACAGCACATTGATCGTGGTATCAAAAGATACAGACATGTTTATTCTTTGCCTGTCATTCAATAACTTTGTTCAGTCTTCCATATTTGTCAAGTATGGAACACAGACAAGAATAAGGAACATCAGTATCAGAACTGTCGTGCGTACGATTGGTCAGAATCTGTGTAGCAGTCTTCTTGGGATGCATGCTTATACAGGGTGCGACACTTTAAGTGCCAAATCTGGGCGAGGCAAAATTTCACCACTTCGGATTGTGAAAGAACACAAGGCATTCCAAGACATGTTCAAGCTCCTTGGGACAGACTGGGAACTTTCTGACAACTTGTTTGAGAAGCTTCAGGAATTCACTTGTCGCATGTATTGCTCTCGACCTCAGACCAATGATATCAATGAGCTCAGGTACAAATTGTTCTGTGTGAGAAGAGAAAATATCGAGTCCATTCAATTACCGCCTTGTGCTGATTGCTTGTGCATGCATACTCTACGGGCGAACTATCAAGCGGCAGTCTGCAAGCATAGACTTCAAAGCCGACCGGTTATACCATGTCCTACAAGTCACGGCTGGAATCAAGATGGTACAAGGGTAGTGATCCAGTGGATAAGCTGGCGACCAGCACCTGCATCAGTCCTAGAGCTCCTATCCTGCTCTTGCACCAGATCATGCGCACTCCCATGCTGTAGCTGTCTTGCTAATAGCTGAAAATGCACTGACATGTGCAAACTGTCGGACTGTAGTAACAGACAACAGGAGCCAGATATGATTGATACTGACCCGGAAGACAATGACAGCAGCAACGAGGATTAACACACAAGAAGGCAAGAACATATTTGTTAGCTCACATTTATAGAATATTTTTACAAATACAGGAAAGTTCATTTTATATCCACTTCATTTGCACTGTCGGTTTTACGTGAAAGAGGGTTTGGTAAACTATTCTGATAAGAATATTCTTTTATCGGAAATCCAAGATGGGAGCATCCAACATGCCGTTTAATGTTCAGAGGACACGTAATGTAAACAAATGAAACTACATTTGTTAAACTTGTTAAATTATCATCTGTAGCATTGACCTTTTGTGACTGTTTTCATATGATGCTGCATGAAAAACTGCCTTAAGGTGACTTTATGTAAGCAGTTTTCATAGTTTCCATATCTTAAGTGTTTCCATAGCAACCAGCAGCAACCATTTATTTTAATCTATGCAAAAATTTGTCAAAAACTTGCTGAGAAACATTTGTGTAATCAAATAGCTTCAAGGGGATGCAAAATGTAAGGAAATATTACGTTAGAGTATTAAATAATGGCATTTCCAGTGGTAATTGAGTCTTATGAAATTTTTAGTGACGCCACTTTGTCACATGATAACTTGAAAGCTACTCATTTGAAACGGCTATCATGCAAAAAAACAAACTACAGGAAGCAAGGTTTTCAGAAATATATATCATCCTTTGTACATCTTTTTGCTACCAAATGGCTATTTTTGAGGTCCTGTCCCATGGACTAATAGATTCTCCATGCTGCGAATAGTGAAACACAGAAAAACCTCTTTCGTTATGTTTTATACTCTGATAAAACATGGGTTTTTGACCAATCAGAGTGCTTGTAGGGTCTCATCTATATTATGATACTGTATAAACGTCTGAGCTCAGATACTTGCATTAAACTCTAACAGCTTTGGCATTATGCTCGTCATTTGTTCTTATCCACTTTTTTTATGATATTGTCAATAAATCCCTTATAAATGATAATCCATTACGGTGGGAATACGATCTCCTTTCATGATAGAACATAAAAGTTCACTTAGTATTACTTTCGTCTTTGTAGCGGTATGGTTGTGGTGATAAAAACTACACCGATGACCAAAGATCACCAGTATTTGTCCAGTTTATGGACTGTGTATGGCAAGTGACTAAGCAGGTGGGTTACCTAAACTGCAGCCACTAAAATAAGCATGGCATAGTTAGCAAACAGGCTCAGGTTCCCAAAGAACATAAGTAGTAGTGAAAGTACAATGTTTGTGATGTGGTTATCATGATAAATGTCAAGTTAGATAGTACAAAAGTGTCAGTAGTTAACTTGAAGCCACTAAAGTGGGCACAGTGACAACGTTGGTAGCTGGCATTACCCCATAAATCCACCACCCTGAATGCTAGCAGCCATAGACAGCTGTTTCATTAATAATAATGATAATAATAATAATAACTTTATTATTTATATAGCGCAAAAATTCATTTAAATATGATCTAATTCATTTAAATTCATTTAAATATGATCTAATTAACATGAAAACGGTCTCTTAGTGCTATCTCGTGTTACTGCAGGCTTCCACCGACCTATTTTCTTGTGACTGGGCTTCACGTTATCTGAAGAAAAACACCTTAATTCTTCTAACTCTAAGCTTTTTGTGCAGGCGCCGAGTATGGCAGCCACAATATTGGAGCTCTGCTTTATTTGCTTTGTTTCATTTTTTTCGTTTTAAGACTTCTATTTACAACGAAAACCGTTCTAAATGCTTCAAATACCATGGTGCCTATGTTTATGCACTTGAGGATTGGAACTACAGCTTTGAAAGTACTTGTTTTACAGCCATGCTTTTGCCTTTCAAGACAAGTTTTTACCACTGTGGATTTTCTCGGCTTATAGTCCCTTTGATGAAATAGACCAAGCATGGTCTAACTATATTGATGGATATCAAAAGTGAGCCAGGAGCGTGTATTTCTTCTCAATATTTGTCGTCCTTTTTAATTTCCAACAGAATGGCATGTTCTAATAGAACACTTACTGTAATACCTATTGTTCACGAGACACTTTCGGGCTTTAAAAAATAATAGTGGTCTTTTTCCTGTACCAATTTGCCTGTTTCTGAACATTTGTAGCCCCAAGAAACAAAAAAACAGTATTTCTGCATCTACAGCATTAGCAGCTGACTTGAGAACCTTAGACATGGACATTGGTATTATTTCAGACTCATTTGAATGATACCGAATTGTTTGCAGAGAGAGAGACTGGGGTGCCAGGGGTAAGCACACAAATGGAGAAGTAGCTGTTTATGTGAGAGACCATATGCAAGTGAAAGCGGTGTGCAAAAGCAGTTCCTATGAATCTATCAGCCTGACTATTGTACTCCCATCTGGCAATGAATTGTTAGTTATTGGCATCTATCATCCACTGTCAAAGTTCCCATACCAAGATGCCGATTTGGTAGATAGATCGATAGATAGATAGATAGATAGATAGATAGATAGATAAGATAAGATAAGATAAGACAACTTTATTTATCCACGGTTGTTACATCAAAATTTGAAATTACAAACTCTGTTTTTCATGAAAGCCGTGACTAAAAAATCTAATAAAAATATTTCGATAATTTAAAAATACTTAAGTTATACAACA
>JANCMA020474224.1:0-10655 GCA_024336925.2 Zoanthus solanderi | reverse complement strand
AAATGTTACAAGAAAATTCTTTATGTTCGAATGGTTTTCACACGCTGAGATATTTCAGTTTATTTTGCTTTCAAATAATAAAACTAGAACGCCAGTTCTCAGTACTTGCAGAGCTCAGTTCTGTCGTCCTCAAGCTTTTGTTTTGCTCGTTGGCACTTAGCAATAGCTATTACTAGTATAGTTAACCTTGGGTCAGCGGTAATCGGCTTTTGAACAACTTAGCCCTGATTATTGCCAACGTGGCAGGCAAGTGAAGACGCTAGGCTGGCGAGGCGGCAGCATCATAGAGCCGTGCTAGGTTGAGGCAGACGGAAAAAATCTCGAGTGATCCGGACAGATGTAAATAATGTACGATTTTATGACATAATGCCAAACAGGCCTTTTGTCTTCGAATAGACCAATCATAGTGCGTTAACCTTGTGACACCAAGGCAACATGGTGAACAAACAGCGACTTACTCATTTTTTTAAAGACATTTTATCTGACAAGATTACCGTAAAAGAGAAACATTTTAACAGGCAAAACAAAATGTTACAAGAGAATTCTTTATATTCGAATGTTTTTCACATGTAAACTACACGCTGAGAGATATTTCAGTTTATTTTCTTTCAAATAGGAGAATGAGAGCTCCAATTCTCAGTACTTGCACAGCTCAGTTCTGTCCGGCGAGGATTTCACCAGGCTATGAAGGCACGGATAACATGTTTTATTTCTTTTATAAGATTATTTTTCATCGTAACAACGAGAAAGACGAAATACGAAGTGCATATATCTACTTCAATTTCATTCACAAAACTGTAAATTCTCACAACTTGGAGGCAGTCAACCATATCGCTCACTTCATTTTCGTGTTTCATAGCGCTATGAAAGCGCACTTGTAGACCAATCAAAACGCACGTACTATTCAAATTATCTTATAAATGCCAATGATGCAGACTGTAAACAATAAATTTAACTTAGCCTTATACCAAATAGTCGGGATATTCTCAAGGTTTTTACTGTTCAACACTTACCTCCAGCGCAAGACTGACTACAGCTTTGCCATTCCTTAGAACTCCACTCAAAAGTTGCTTTTGCTTCAGAGGAAAGCGAAGGTTCATAGTAATACCAGAGTACTCCGGGGCTGTAGTTTTCATATTTATCCACCTGAACGTAAAAGAAAATAATTTTCCTTGCAATTGTCAACGCAATGAAATTAAAAGACTGCAGAATATCTCAGATGCTGTTCAGCATAAGCATTGCGAAGTGTAACTTTGGGTAGCTTTTGACCATTAGTAATTTAATTTGCAACACCAGCATCAGCAACTAAACCAGCATAAGCAGAAACAGCACAAAAATATGAACTACTGGAGTCTCGTCGCCTAAACCAGATCAACATCAACACAACATCACAATCTACACCAGATCATGATCTACACCAGATTATCAAATTATCAGATTATCTTATCAAAGTAAGAAATCTCGAATAAGAGAGTAACAGCCTGCTTACTACCTTGAGGCTGCTAAGAGAAGTGACTGCAAACCCTGTCATTACTTCAAGAAAACCACAAACCATTTCACCGTCATTCGTTAAGTTTGATTCGAAACGACAATCCAAATCAGAAAGGAAAAGGAAAAGCGAATCGTCTTTCAAAAATGGTATGAGTAGTGGAAACAATAAGATTGATTCAGCTACAAAAATGTGGCGGTTGTTGGTGATTCTACAACAAGAGATTTTATCGGAGCAAAGCTCTCGAAAGATCACAACGCCAGTTAATGAAGTCACACACAGAAACATGAATCCAATGACTCTTTAATAAGTTGAAAACTAGCAGAAAATTAGCAGAACTGAACAACTGGAAAGTAAAACAATATGGCAACACGAACGCAATCCCAAGTCCTGGGACTAGTCAGTAAACTAATAAAAGGAACCGCTGACTACTGTAATTAAGATCACTGGCGCAAAGTAAAATCCGTCACTCATTTCCAGGCGCCACAATAGAAGATCTGTCAGATTACATTAGGCCGGTGCTGTGTAAGAAACCAGAATACCTCATACTACATATCGGCACAATTAACCTGAGAAATGACAAGCCCAGAACAATTAAGAAGAAAATGGTATCTTTGATTAAAGAAATAAAAGAACAGAGTCCGTGTGTAAAGATAGCTATTTCTTCTGTCCTAACAAGAAAAGACAATGAAAGTCTTCAGTGCCATGTTTTACAAGCAAACAGGACTCTTAAATCTTGCTGTGAAAGTATAAACTGTGATTTTCTTTACAACGATAATTTTAACGCAGAGTGCCTGAACAGAGATGGGCTTCATTTGAACCCGAAGGGAGTTTTTACCCTTGATTCCAATTTTAAGCAATTCTGAAATATGATCTATTGCTAAAGTTGTCAATGCAAAAGTAAACAAATTGTTATAGACCTCCAAATATGCCAGATGATTTCTTTGACAAATTCGAAGAATATCTTAAACTGGCCGATAGTAAATATCAAGAATTTACATACTAGGTGATCTGAATTGTGACACCTTGTGTGTACCTCTAGGGGCCCATACGCGTCGACTCTTCGATTTGCTGAACAATTACCAATTGTTTCAGTTGATCAATGAACCGATTAGAATCACAGAAAATTTCGAAACGCGTATTGATCATGTTATTATTAACAAGAAAGATAATGTGAAAGTCTTTGGGGTCTACCCGCTTTCTATTAGTGATCACAAGTTTGTTTACATCATCCGAAAGATTGGCTTTCCAAGAGGTAATCCTAAAGTAATCAAGTCTCGGAATTTCAGAACTTTCGACCAAACTGCATTTTTGTTAGATCTTCAGAATACAAATTGGCCAAGTGCTACTGAAGTAGCCGATATAAATGATTTTTGGTCAAAGTGGAAAGATACTTTCCTCAATATAAAAAATAAACATCCCTCAAGTCGGACAATTAAAGTGCTAAACAAGTCTTCACCTTGGATCAATCCAGAGATTAAGCATAATTTTTATAATGCATGTTCGAGATCAGTTAAAAAAATAACAATTAAAACAAAAAATCTCGCGGATTGGAATAATTACAAAAGACAAAAAAACTTTGTCAATAAAGAAGTGAAACATGTTAAGAAAACTTTCTACAAAGAAGAAATTTAAAAAACACTGGAGATTTTAAAGGTACATGGAGGGTTCTTAACAGTTTAATGAGCCGCAAATCAAAAAACATCATGATGAATGAAATTAAAATCTCTCCTTCTGAATCTTTGACAAATCCAAAAGATATTGCTAATAACTTCAATAAACATTTTATTGAAATCGGCCGAAACCTTGCTTCGGAAATTCCTAATCCAAGTTATGGGAAAAGTTTATGTCACTTTTTACCTCTAAGTTTAAGCTTCGAAGGGTTAAAGAATCTAAAGTCTTGAAATTGTTAACAACAGCTGATTCTGCTAAAGCAACTGGTTATGATAAAATACCAAACAAATTGCTTAAAATCGCAGCACCGTATATCTATCAAAGCTTGACATCAATGTTCAACCTTTCGATCGAAACTAATACTTTTCCAAATGAACTTGGTATTGCTAAGGTCTCCCCTCTATTTAAAGCAGGGGACCATAATGATCAAGACAACTATAGACCAATTTCTGTTGTCCCCACCGTTTCACGGATATTTAAGAGAATAATTTATGAACAAATATACACTTATTTGAATATTAACGAGTTGTTTAATCCACAGCAATCCGGGTTCAGAGCTTTGCACTCGACTGCAACCGCGCTCTTGGATCTTACAAATGAATGGTGTTTTAATATTGATAGGAAAATGGTTAATGGAGTTGTTCTACTTGATCTAAAAAAGGCGTTTGACACTGTAAAACATTAAATCTTACTAAAGAAGTTGGAATATTTTGGCTTTGATTGTTCGTCAATAACCTTTTTTCATTCTTATCTGTCAAACCGTAAACAGTTGTGTATTGTCAACGGTTTTTCTTCTGAATTTAGACCTATCTCCTGTGGGATACCGCAAGGTACAACACTTGGTCCACTACTCTTCTTAATTTATGTCAACGATCTTCCAAATTGTCTAAAACACTGTAATACTCGATTATATGCAGATGACACAAGTTTGAATGCTTCAGGTTCACACTTAAGAGTTATTGAACCGCTTATGAACGCAGACCTCAAACATGTGTCACCATGGCTTATTGCAATTAAGTGATAAAAACCGTTTTCATGGTGGTTGGTTCCAGGCAGAGATTGGCAACAATGGACGGAGATATCAACTTAAGAATTAATGATACCTCTTTATGTAGGTTTCAAAATACTAAATGTCTCGGTGTCCAAGTTGACGAAAATTTAACATGGAAAAGGCACGCCGAAATATATAATCAAGAAAGTTGTGTGCAATATTAGTATTCTCCGTGGAGCTTCAACTATTTTAAGGCTGGAAAATAAAGTTACCATATATAAATCTATTATTGAACCCTACTTCAACTATTGCTGCCTTGTCTGGAATGGCATAAGTGAAACTTTGTCAAATAAACTACAAAGGTTGCAAAATCGGGCAGACCGTGTCATCACAGGTCTGCCTTATACAGTGCGATCTGAGGAGATACGAAAGCAATTAGGATGGAGTTCACTATTAGAAATGCGAAATCAACATAGAGCCGTCATGATGTACAAAATCGTTCATGGTCTTGCGCCATCATATATGGCTGTAATGTTTACTTCGCAACAAGGCTCACAAACATAAAATCTAAGGAATTCTTCACTGAATTTAGAAATTCCTAACGTAAGAACCAAGCTTTATAAAAATAGTTTTGCTTTCACTGGAGCTAAGATCTGGAATGATCTCCCTGATGATCTTAAGAACGAACCATCCTTGAATGCTTTGACGATGAAAATTAAACACATTAACTTTTGCATCCACAACAATTAAATATTAATATATGATAATGAGATAAATTTTGTAATTTATGTTAGTATATATTTTTCAAACAATATCAATAATATATTTTTAATTATTTATGTCAATTTGATAAAACTACCGTGGTTAAATAAAGTGTTCTAGCTATCGTCCTCTTCACCAGATTATCATCTACACCAGATCATCATCTACACCAGATTATCATCTACACCAGATCATCATCTACACCAGATCATCATCTTCACCAGATTATCATCTACATCAGATCATCATCTACACCAGATTATCATCTACACTAGATCATCATCTACACCAGATCATCATCTACACCAGATCATCATCTACACCAGATCATCATCTACACCAGATCATCATCTACACCAGATTATCATCTACACCAGATCATCATCTACACCAGGTCATCATCTACACCAGATCATCATCTACACCAGATCATCATCTACACCAGATCATCATCTACACCAGGTCATCATCTACACCAGATTATCATCTACACCAGGTTATCATCTTCACCAGATCATCATCTACACCAGATCATCATCTACACCAGGTCATCATCTACACCAGGTCATCATCTACACCAGGTCATCATCTATACCAGATCATCATCTACAGTAGATCATCATCTACACCAGGTCATCATCTATACCAGATCATCATCTACAGTAGATCATCATCTTCCCCAGATTAACATCTACATCAGTCAGATCAACATTTCTACCAGACTATCATGTACTACACGGGATGATCTTCTGCACAAGATCATCATCTGCAAAGCAATAGTAATGCCAAATATGATGTTCCACTTGTGTATAAATGATATTAATTTCCCGCTTTAAACGATATCTTCCCATCTATAGCAAAAACCAGAAACAAACAAAAATTATTTTAAACCACATACCACAAGAGCAAGAGGTTCTGTAATTGGTCCAGCCATTTTAATTTCTTCGATTTTGTCAAAGCCATTAAAGGTATAATATATTGTAGTTCCCGCAGTTTTTACAACATAGATTCCTCCTCTGATGTTGAAAAATAAGTTTGAAAATGTTTTATCAGCTGCACGCTTAAGATCTGGATGAGGGAAAAAGAAAGTCCAGTTATAAAAAAGATGAAAACTCTAAAAAAATTGCTAGATAGCAAAAACCAAAAACCAAAAACCAAAATAACTATTGAAGTGCGTTGAAAATTTTTTTAAAGTGAAATTCAACCAAGTCATTGTTAAAAGTTGATCATCGCCGTAAGTAGTGTAAGGAGCTGACTTGTCGAGCGTTAGTTTGGACTTATTTTAGAGAGAACTCAAGGTTGAAAATGTTGTGATCTTTGCTGTAATTATTATAAAGAGCTCGTTTTTAGTGTCAAGATAACTCAGGAACAGTGGCAACCTTACTCCTCCCCCACTCGGAGACAATGATAAACCTCCCCCTCCCTCCTCAATAACTCAATGTTTTGACATTTTAAGCTTCGGTGTAAACCTTAGCTTGGTCCTGGAAAACTCGGGGGCAGTTACAAACTTACCTTCCCTTCCCCATTAGGGAAAGTAACAACCCTTCCTCTCCCCCAGGCCATCCAGCCTCGGTTGTATGTGAACGTCTTAGCTTTGCTTTAGAGACTTCACATTAAAACTTAGTCCAGGCCATAATAATTCAGAGACAGGGAAAATCCTCTGACTGCTGAATGTGATAATCAAGACCCCTTTTCAGTTCCCACAATTTTGGCGCTCAGTTTGTAAATTGAAGCTAAGTAAAGGGAATGAAGCATGATTGTTGATACGAGCTAAAAACATTTTTATGGCTCCTGTCTCGACTAGTTGAGCGGAGCCATAATTTCATCGAGTAGTGTAAGAGTGTAAAAGGGTAAGAGTGAGTAAAATACACAGGAAGCCCAAACATGTTTTCCTGCATTTTGAGAAAGATGGTATTATTAGGTATTAGCATTTAAAATTGAACTGTTTAAGCTATACAAAGATATATCCGACTTTACAAATGGGGGCATGGGACTATTTTCATGAGAGGCAAGTAATAAATAATCTGTGCACTCTTTGCTAAATGAAAATGATAAGTTTATCTCAGTAAACAAAATGAAAATCCACCTAAGCAAATGATTTTTCGACCTTGTCTACAGAAACCCTTTTGTTTGTCATATGAAGGAAATCATACTTATTAAATTATTCACGGGAGCAGCTTCTTTAACTTTAATATTTGTTGCTCCCTCGGGAAAGATATGCAACACGTCATAAATGCCTGCAACAAAAAAAACAAACGCATTTTTTTACACATGTTCTCAATGGAGTATAGCTAATACTAAATCTACCTTTGATGTACAGAAAAAAGCAGTGACGTGTGCAGTTCAAGAAGAAAGAAAAGCACTAGGAACAAAAATCAAATTTCAAGGGATCCTAACGCGTGATCGTATGCAAAATTGGTGCAGCTCTCATAATGAAGCCAGAACTGGGAGTAAACCAATACAATAATTTATTTTTTACATACGGAAATTTTTTTCTTAATGAAAAGTGTTTAGTCCAAAATCTAGCTCGCGACTTTTTGTACTAAATCACAGAGGTAAACCGATTTTTAAACCGCTTGAGAAAAGCGTTTCCTCCAATCACAAAGCACCTTCAAGGCGAACTCATATTTTCAGCAGCTTTGTCTCTCTTGTTCACAAAATTTCAGTTTCCTCGAGCTTTTTATAGTTTTATCCAAAAGTTTTTTTTGTGTTTCGCAAGTCTGAGTGGAAATATCATGTCTGCAGGAAATGTTCAAGCTGCAAGTTTAAAAAGTGCTGTCAATGTACTTTAGTATAGGAAATTAACAATTTACTTTATTAACGCGATTTCGTAAAATTCGCGTTAATTAAATGTATCTTAATAAATATTGATGTAAATTTCATGCACGTTTTTAACAACATTGTTAATTTAAAACACCCTTATTTCATTAGAAAAATCAAAATCTCACGACTTCTCTACAATAATAATAATAATAATAATAATAATAATACTGTAATTTATTTAGCGCTTAATTCATAAGCTCTAAGCGCTTTACAATAAATATGAAGTATTAAATACTAATACTAAAATATAAAATATAAAACAATTAATACTAAATACTAAAATATAAAATACTAAATACTAAAATATAAAATACTAAATACTAAAATATAAAATACTAAATACTAAAAATATAAAATACTAATACAGATTAAAAGCATGCGCAAATTTGAACATGTGAGTTTTGAGCTGAGATTTAAAGGCTGACAAACTATGTATAGATCTAATGTTTTCAGGTAAAGAATTCCAAATGTAAGGAGCGTGGACTGAAAAAGAGCGATAGCCATAAGTTTTAGTTTTAAAATTTACAGTTTCCAGTCTTACTGCTTTAAAAGACGAACGTGATAATCTCTTCGTTGTATACACATGTAAAAGTTCTCTAAGATAGATTGGGGCCATATCATTACAGGCTCCGGCTCAGAGTCGGACAAGATATCTTCGCTGGGTAAAATCAAGTTCAAAATTGGTCTTGATATTTCTGCCTCTTTAAGTGGGTAGCTCACTTTTTCTGTTCTCTTTTTTAAAATTTCCAATACTTGTTCGTCGTCCCAATCCACGGTTACTTCTACAGAGATTTCTAAGCCGCTTTGAGCCAGTGGAGACCGTTTGTATTTTATAGATTTCACCTTGTCCATTACGTTAGCTTCTCTATTCAATGAAAACCAGATATATCGGCTCCGTTCTATGGGAATATGCCCAACCGTGGTAGTACATAAGGATGTTAATCGGAGGCTTTAATCTACGAATGAATAACATTTCGTAAATTAAGCAGTCTAATTTCCCAGAGCACTTCTTTAGGATGGTGAGTCGGTTGGTAAAATCAGGCACATCTAATAGGTCGTGGGCTGACTTCATATCCTTACTAATTGTAGAAAGGCAGTGTTCTTCGATTCTTTGATGTAAGTAACGGCGTGCATATTTAACACCGTCTGAATAACACAGACACTTTTAAATAAATAGTGCACGGGCAAATTGTTAATCAATGCGGCGCCAGTCAGTCGTTCATAGTTCTGCATCAAATTTGTCTTTATCAAATTCGTTTATTGTTCGTCGTTTAACTTGCACACGTATTTTCGTCACATTATCTTTGCGTGGTAAACGGATCACATGAGTGAAATAATGTTGTCGAATTTAATCGAGTTTTACGTCACATTTGAAGAAATTAAATTTGTCTAATTCAATTCGACACGAATGCGTTGTTTAGCACCTGCCTATAAGTTTATAAAAAATACTGCTTCTCCACTGGGAAAATTAAACTAGAAGGAAACATATGGCGAGGCTCTAAATGTAAACAGGCCTTCTTAACTGCCTTGACAGAGATATTTTCTTCGTTCGGGTGCTTCATCTCTTTACGGACCTGAAACCGGCGTTAGAAGTTCATGTTTTGCCGGTAGCTGTATCTAAAGGCGAAGTAAAACTCAGGCTTGAAGAAATCATGTCGGATAGGGGCCGTAAAACAATTAATAAAAAATGTTTGGCCTAGAGAAGATCAAAACAAAAATATTATAGTGTTCCATTTACAATTAACCCTAATGGAAATATCGTAAAGAAGATATAAGCAATAGTAAAAACACAATGCTTGTTGGATGTGGTAATGATATGATAATCATCAAGTATGGATAGCATACATGATGACCGCCGCCTGGTTAGCCCAGTTGGTATGGCGCCAGTCTGCTGTGCGGGAGGTCTCGGGTTCGATTCCCGGCTGGACCACCACTCAGGGGTGCTGCCTTTGCTCTAACATCTGGAAATGGTTAGATCTTCACGTCTTCTCGGATAAGGACGTTAAACCGTAGGTCCAGTCTCTCGATCTTTCTGTCGAGGGACTTAAAAGAACCCACACACTTGTCGCAAAGAGTAGGGTCTTCATCCCGGTGTTGTGGTCTGTTTCTTCCACTGAGGGCACTTCCTATCGGCTGCCCAGTTGCGCCTTAACATGTGAGCTGTTCTAGCAGATTTTCTGAGACCCTCAACTATCTGACCTCAACTGTATATATTTGTAAACAGGTTCTGAGGGGAGAACCTGTATATCTATTGTGTTATTGTATTAAGTGAAGTTTTATCTCCTTATATATGTGTCGCAATTAAGAAAGATCTTTGTTTTACTTGTTAGTTACTATTTGATTTTTTGGGATAGGTGTAGTTATTTTTCAAATAGTTGCCATTGTGAACAATGGATAGTATACTAAGTATGAGCATAATATACAGTTTTAGACGACGGAGAATTCCGTTATGCTTTTTGCGAGTAATGAAGTTTTTCATTTTATTATAGCGCGGGAAAAACAAACGTTAAGTTGCGAGTTTGTGGCTGTGACGACTGACATCAAGTAAATCGAGTTAGATAGTCCAAGTTTCCTTGTTATGGCGTCATTTAAAAAGACCAGAGAGGTTAATTAGCTGAATGTTACATGGCCGATATCATATCCGAAGAAGAGTTAGTGCTCTTTTATGACAGCAGCTTTTCAAAAAACTTAGAATTGCCGTATGAAGACTATACAAGGTTTGACTTAGAAGAAATGACTCCAGTAAAAGAACCTCCCTTGCAAGTGCAATGTCGTGATCCTCCGTCCATTCCATGACAGACCTAAAAGAAAACAAAAGAAGTGAGATCTAAAACTTTGGAGCCAATTGCCATTTTCCTGCGACTTTGAAGACTTTGTTTTCATTTGTTTCGAGGATTTCACTCTCATGTTCATATT
>JANCMA020474121.1:0-10657 GCA_024336925.2 Zoanthus solanderi | reverse complement strand
GAGGCGTGCGCCTTACCTATTGCGCTACATAAGACACTACAACAAACATCCAGAATGTTATGTTATATATGAAGTAGCGTGTACGAGTTCACTCATACATACAGACAGACGGACAGACACGGGTCGTGACATAGTGGCTTCTGCTATGAAGCAGATAGCCACAAAAAGCGGGTATAAAGCCTTAAAGGATTACATTTAAATACATATTCCAACAAAAGCTATTATGTTATTCCCCTTGGGACCAATCGCGGTTTAAAAGATTGTATTTGTTTGTTTAAACTTGGTTTGGAAATTGCGATATAAATTGCTTCTTTGACTTTTTGTATTTTTTATTGTTTAGCTGTGTTCAAAACCTTCCATTCAAAACAGCATTCTTTGTTGGGGGCGATGTGATAGGCCGGCTTGGAACAACTCAACAAGACATCAGAGCATGAAAATCCAAATCACAACTCCGAAAATTCAAAGAAGTAATTTATGACGCAATTTTAAAACCAAGTTATATTAAAATGAAAGCGTAACTAATGCTTGTGGGATATGCCTTATAATCACAAGTATATATAGATTGTCAGCGTGCGTGCTTTTAGCTAACCCGAAGCCATTGAAATGAATTATGCTTTCGCTATATTAGTAATTACCTTAATGAAAACTTGAGCCTGTTTGCCAAGCTGATGAGGCCCAAAAAAAGGCAAAGCAGATGCCCACGGCTGCTAAATTTCAGGTTCACTACTTATTTATGGGTAATACTCGCTACCAACTTGGTCTTAGTGCTCGTTTCAGTAAATACTAGTACACATGCATGTGCTATCTATGCTTGTGTATAAACGGGGGTCTCAAAGTGTTTGAAACTTTCATCCTTGTGACGTAGTCGAAATACCAACGAATCGGAACTGGAAAATTACGCATTTTATCCATAGTTCACTTATTTTTGAGTGATAATTAGAAGAAATGATCTGACAAGCTTATAGTTATGTATAAAACGAAGATAGTATTTCAATAAAAAAAAAATTTAATCTAAGTTGAGAATTTTAGGTTACAGGAAATGCTAAATCTTACTCATATGGTATAGAAATTAAAATTTGCCTTATTATAGAGAAACCAAGTCTCTCATTTACCTCGGGTTGATTTGCATGGTTGTCAAGGATTACATAAGCACAAGCATCACCTCTCCTATTCCTAGTACCTACTTCCGCAGCATGTTGAAACAGACAGTTGTTTTATACACTCCCTTTGTACAATACAACGATTGGTAATCATATTAAAATCAATTGGGTTCAATTATGTCTATAAATGGTTTATTTTATCAACAACTAGTTGTTAATAAAGCCGTGCCAATAATCTTAAAGGAGTCCAAACGTTTTGAGACATAAATACTGGCTCGTATAGCATGACCACCAAGGGCGATATCACTCGACAGCACCGGCCAATATATTGTGACGTCAAGTAATCACAAATCACTTATAATGTTATATACATCAAGTTTAGAAGCTATAAAGATCAGACTAGACAACAGTGCACTGAAATTAAATGTAGTGGTGAGTTTTTCTTCATAATGTTCTGGCGCTCAGTTTGTTTTAAAATATTGTTTTCTATTTGGTGGGCATTACTTCCACACTTGAAAGACACGGATGCTGCCCAGAACATGCCAGGGGTATTCCCCTTCAAAAGTGGGGGGATTCAAGTCATTTTTAAAACCACCCAAGGTAGGATTTTACTATTCTCATACTTTTTGTCGACGAATGGAAGCAAGTCTTTATCATGCCAGAGATCATGAGTACATATGTCTCAAAGGCAGGTTGACGCCGCGATACAGTCGCTTCGATCGTTAGATTTTATGATTTGGAACATTCTACCTTTACGACTTCCACTTTCTTTCATATTTTATACATGTTTCCTAAAATTGTTTGTGATCTAAACTACATTTGTCAAAAAATAACAATATTAATAATATTTTGATAACATTCTGATAATAAAGATTCGCATGTTATCTATATACAATTGCCTGTCCCAGAAAATGAAGCGGTTTTCCTTTGCCCTAGTTTCTGATCTCGATTGGTTTTGCGTTTCATCGATATTTATTTGATCGATTATGACGGCACCAGATTGCGTTCTTTGAGGTGAACTTAAGTACCGTTAAAGTAAAACATTTAAAAAATTTCTAAGGACTACTCAGGAATAATGAAATATTAGTTTTCAAGCCACGCCTACAAAAAGTAAGTATCTTTAAATCAGTATAGATAAACATCAGACTCGGCAGTAAACAGAGGACGCTTTAAATGTAGTAAGAAACTTATGCTTTTAAAACTCACAGCCGTGGAGGTAGAGTACTACAAATTCAACTTATATATTAGGAACAATAACAAACAATTAAATGTAACGTGGTGTAATAATTATATTTACTTATAACTAAAAGAAGAGAATGAAAATGTACACGTATTATTTTAAGTTGCTTATATTCATTAATTTTGTTATATATATTTCAAAGATTATGTTTTTACAAATCTTCTGTGTATATTTTTTTAACCTTCATCGCTAAATATAGCTGTAAATTACTGTACAGTATATCAAGTGTGTTTGATGAGCATCATAAGTTTATTTTAAGGTGACTGTAACAAAGAATTTTCTATTTGTGTGTAACTTTCTTTCTAGAACCATTGCGCTAAGTGCTAACAATGAGATTAATACAGCGAAGTCTTTTTGGAGCTGCCTCGATATCTTACTCAAAAATTTTTCTGTGGTTTTTAAGAACTCACACCGATTCATGCCGGACATGCCTCAAAATGAACTCTCGGTTCAAAGACAAATATCTAATAGGGAAACCTGCATGGCATTTTATGGCAGATCAGTCTTATCTTTTTCATTTTCACTATAGTACGAATTGGAATCTACATTGCAATTGATTCCGTTCATACAAATTATAAAAGTATAAGAAAAGAACATTTGTAGTCTTTTATGACAAGAATTACAAAACGTATATGTTGAAAATGTTCAAAAGACAAAAAGAGAAAAGTAAAGTTTAAACCGTGGACGATTTAAATTATAACTTTAACAATACGCTATTTTCCCTACATTTTATTATTTTATTATTTATTTTTGCCATATACCATAAGACTTGTTTAAAGATAGTTTATGAAGTTTACAAAAGTTTACGTTGTATTTATATATTTCTCTTTCTTGCTCTTTTAGAGGTAGTTGGCATTAGCAGAAGTAATTTTTCCCACTGTTGTTATTTATGTAATCTTGCTTCTCATTTCTAAATATAATAACTAGCACACTTAATTTCTGTAGAACAACAGTAACTTGAAGTTAAAAACACTTTATACAGACCAACAGCACAGTGATAATTGATTTATATTTTCATTTTTACTTCAGTCTGTTATCCTATTTAGTTTTGTATATACCTAAAATTTTGAGATTGTTTCATCTGAATCCAATATTCCATTAAATTAGAATATATATTGCTAATAATGGAACTTTAGTAAGAAAAACACAATATTTGATGCGGTTTCCTTCCAAGAAGTTTTTGACAAGGCTGCGAGGTTTCAAATACACAGACTATATGTATTATCATATCCGGTATGTATTCTCATATTGTCCTAGCTGATGTAATTATAACACGTTTTCTTGCTTGACGTTCAAATATCATCTATTCATTGGCAAATCTTTGTTTACACTTTTTGTTTCATTCTATATACGTGAATGCCTCAGTTTCTAATGGGATTTTAAATATCTTTAAAAAATGCCTTTGAAGTATGATTCCCCTAATAATGAAATGAACTCGATAAGTTAAAACTTAAATACTATCTAGAATACAGGAGTTGTACAAAGAATGTATTACTCTTTAGCAGTTTTGGAACTCCACATTACTTCAACGTACAAATATATAACCAAACGTTTCATCAACTTCTTTTCTTGGCTTTGAATTCAAATTTAATTGATCTTTGTTCATTATATACCTAAAGTTGCTTTGCAACCAATGGCAATGCATCAGCGAAGTTTCGAACACTGCCTACTGCGAGATGACAAGGAAATTATATGTACTTCTATATACCGCGGGCTTTTGGAATGGAAAACTTCTAAAAGTTTACTTTTGGAATGTCCAGCTGTGACAATGGTGATATCCCACTGCTTCTTGCTCACTACAGTATGGATATAAAATTGAGAACGGCGAGGTGTTAAATAAAATAGATCTTTTCATAACAAGTTTTTAAATTATCATTTAACATCTTGCTTTGAGGAGTTTTTAGGCAGTTATTTTGAAAATAATTGCTTTAACAAAACCTCGTAATTTCTAGCGATTTTCAGCAACATTTTAAAAAATTGCTAATATATAAAATGCACCAAAATTTGGTGTTGCTAAATTAAAATGAGTACAATATGAATTCCGCCAGCCAGTTAGTTTCTCAGTCTCACGATCGTGCAACTGATGGTCGATTATGAAATATATTACACGGTTTTTTTATAAAAACAACTTTATAAGAAAATGAGGCTCAGATTGGTCGAAAACTAAGCACAATTTTTAAGAACAAGCTCAGGCTGAGGTTAAAAAAAATCGAAAATGTTTTAGTTGAAAATTTATATACTAATATGCTATATATGTTCTAGGTGATACAAAACTGATTCAATTTTACACTGAATTTCTGGAGCGAATTTGTTTGCCGACACTAGAACAGATGTTACCTCCTTTATTTTAAGGGTATCAAAGACTACCAATTCTTGCGTAAATTTCTCATGTTTTTAAAGCAAGTCGAGGCCATTTATTTTTTTGTCCACATTTCTTATAGGTCGCTCGAATGTGATAAATACGGCCCCTTCACTTTAACTCTGTCGTCCAGGATCCGTTTTTTACGTCACCAAATTCTTGCCAACTTCACTATGATTGAAAACCAAATAAAAAATTTTGTCCGTTTTTCAATCCAATAATAAATTAGCTTCGCATTTTAAAGTCAAATTTCTCTTCCCTGTATCTAGAAGTTGACGTGCACTGTTTCGAAAGGTTTGTACTGAATTGCAAACGTATTCCTCGAAGAAGGGTCATGTCAGTTGTCCCTTCTAAAAGGGTCAGTCACGCAAGCTAGTTGAAGAGTGACACTATTCATAGGCCTGTTGTCCTTTTTCTCATGTAAACGAACCTGAAAAACATAATAGGAAGTGTGATCTATTCTTCATGGGAACATTCAGGACCTAACAATAACTCGCTAGTAGTAGTATACCTTTATGTGAACTTTTATCATTAACGCATAACCTGTGATCCATGGTAACTAGTTTCAATAAACCTTATATAGATCTTGTTTTTAAGGATTAAACTGACTGTCAGTAGATTTTTTTAAGACATTCCCTTCTATATTTTTTTTTCTGCCACTATATCGATGGCGTCTTTAAGGGGGGATATTTGTAAACAATAATTGTACATTGCAACGGCCATTCTTATACAAGCCGAGTTCACTATGTCGCCAGCAAGTGGGTGTATTTGTAAACAAACCATGAACTGGAAGTCACTAATCCTTGTAATATGCAATCTGAGTTTACTACGTTGCAAGGCGTGATACATGACTTAAAGTAATTGAAACAAGAGTTTAAAAAAACAATAATCTCTAAACTAAATAAATATATAATTAAAATGGCGTAAATCCAAATAGAATAAAATAAAAATCACAAATAGTTGTACATGAAGAAAGATTAAAAAATAGAACTTTTAAAAATTAACACGAATAGGATAATTTTCAGGAGCAAGTAGCGAAGGTTCAACGCAATTTGCCAAAAACAGCGTAAAAGAAATTTATCGGCAGTCCTTTGTGAAGTAAGTTGTTCAATGTTTTAAAGAAAGATTAGAAGAAAACAGTCAGTATTTGAAGTGTTTTCATACGTTGTCGCTCGTAAACATCGCTATATATCTTACAAAAAAAAAGTCAGGAATCTGCATATTTTCGCTTCTAAGTGTTTGCTACCATAAAAAAGAAGAAAAAAACAATTTCAACGATTGAAAATCTGGTATCTAGTAAATCTGACAAAGGGTTGAAATCTATTTTAAAAAATAAAACAAAAAAGTAAAACAAAAACGTTGCAAAGTGCTGTACAAGAAACCTAAACTTCAAACTTTCAGGACGAGCGTCAAACAGTCCCCAAATCACTTGAGTATATACTCTAATAAATGACAACTTGCGCTGGTGTAAAAGCTCAATAATATCAGTTTAATTCATATATTCAGGGATTTGAATTCATCGAGGACTCTGCTATTTTCAAGTCATGTGTTAAACCATAAATACATATGATGTGCAAATTAATAACCGGTCGTGGCGTTATCGATAGATACGTCCAAATCACGTGATCGATAAATAGATAGATACGATATCCATAGATACGTCCAAATCACGCAGATTTTTTACAGTGAACGAAGCTTGTATGCTTATATATTTATATTGATAAACACATTGAGAACAAGGCTTTTAGTTGAGAAGGAATGGTATTAGAGTAAGATCTTTCCAGTGAACTTTCAGTACTTGCTTTTTGTCTTCATAAGTCACAATGTTTCATAAATAGTTTTATGATAATATTTTGATTTCGTAAAATATTCGATTTAGTCTCGCCTTTACATTTTTAAAAAACCAAGCAAAGAATAATAAATAATAATAATAGATATAATAAATAATTACAGACAACGTAAATTGTTAAGAGAGTCTAAAGATACAACTTGTGGATTGTAAGATCCAAAACATTGTTATAGTATTTATGTTCTTAAAATTAGACAAATCACTTGTTTAATACTTCTAGTTTTATCATCTTTTCGGAACTGTTTACGGGCAGAGCCTAAAATATTAATTATATAAGGTAACACTAACAACATTTTTTTACTCGTTCCCGGCGAAACACAAGATAATAGTTTTCAAAAAAGTGAACGAACCAAAGTACTTAGCTGTAGTTGTTTCCTAGTTCAAAACATTGTTACAACGGGTTTTTGCGAATAAACTAAAGTCCCACATGTTAGGGAAGAAATAACTTATGAAGTCAGCTTGTTGTGCGCATCAATATACTGAACTTTCAGTGTCAGATATTTACCGTAAATAGAAGCAGTATAGTAGTTGCGATAGTCTAAAACTTAAAACTAAGATCGACTTGGCAAGTTAATTAACAACAATCCCCCAAAGGGGAGGTGAATATAGTGGTGGATATATATATATAATAAGACGCGAAGCGTGGAGCTATATATCTAGCGTTAAGCACCGAACCCGAGGGGGGTGTAGTTGTTTTAGTATTTACCAACATAATGGGATAAAAATGCACTTTATTTTCAAGGAAGCAATACAATGTAAACTTTTTTCTATTTTTAGCATGTGCGCTTCCTGTCATTTTGACTTCCGCCCCAAAATCAACTATGTCTTGGATATCGCGAGTTACGGGAGCCAATCAGAGCTCGCGGAAATGGATATCGGTTACTTTGGTAAATACTAATTTCTGATATCTCAACGCCATAACAATATTGCATAGGGTCTTATATTCGTAAAATATCTTTAGTTTCTCCGGCTAAGCTCAATCTAAGTCTTGTCACTTTAGATGTGTACTAAAATAGCTTGTTTTCCATAAATAGAGAAGTGTTATTTTTTTTAAAATATCTTTACTCCATCTCCAATGCACGTTCTCTATGCATCCTATCAACTAAAACCGGTTGTACAACTCTCGAGTCAATTACATCCTGTCTGCGGCATAGACTGTGTAAAACTATAATCCTGATGATTTAATTTTGTTAATTAATTATAGGTTTTAGGACCCTTTTCTGTTCTGCTGCATTTGAAGAAAATAATTTTAAAACTTATAAGAAATAAACCGGAAATACTTCGAGTCTTGTATCAACACTGAAAATGTGTTAACATTGGTTAGAAGCAAATATACATGCATACGTGAAGCTTCGTGCACAGAATGTTATAATACATCAATTTACTCAACTAATTGAACAAAACTAAAGTAGAAAAAATGTCATAGGTATATATTCAGTTGATATAATTATTTTTAGATCCGAAAAATTAAACATTCTTTAACTTAAATATGGTCAAAATGAGACCCTTTTGGGACATTTGAAAATTTCATTTCTCAGTGATCGGAAGAAAACAGTCCTGATTTTGCTGAAAATTGCTTAGTTTGGCCATAGTTTTCCAAAGTCTTAAATACCACAAATGTTTCGTATTTGGCTCGATCAGACACAGGATTTAAAAGAGATTATAGTATTTTTGCCTTCTAAACTTTCTTAATACCGTATTTCCTGCTACAAATATTGTAGTAGTACAGAAGACTTATCTCATAAACTAGTTTAATAAAGCCTCATCTATAAGCATCAATTGCTTGATAAAACAAGGCTATCATATTGTGTATTCAACAACAGTTTTCTGAAATTGTTTTGCAATAAACGATGAAACTAATATTGCATGAAACTTAGCACCTGAATGAATGCACATTTTGTTTTTTCATTTTTAAAAATTTGGTATTTTAGGCTTGTTTTAATTAGGTGCTTAGTGGAATATACTTACTTGTATCTTTTATAGAAGTATAGAATTATCCTTTTTTGATCTCTTCTGCTTCAATTTCGAAACTAAAATAAGTTTTTTTAAAGTATATCGTTTCAGATCAAGATTATATTTCCTTAACCACTATTTAACATGCCTAGAGTTCTTCAAACGGTGTTTTATTTGTTGAGCATGGAGACCACCTCGAAGGTATTGTCACGGGCAAGATGGTTGAGTTTTCATTTTGCCTTTGTGCTTATGGATTTGGATTCAAAGAAAACTATGACAAGCCGACAAGTTCTTTATTTGCAGTGTGTCATATCAAGTCAATTGTTTCACAAACAATCGATCTAACTAGAGTAATTGGTCAGGCTATTAATACAGTTCAGTACATGAACTCTGTACGATATTTGATCTAATCAGACCAGAAAACTACAGCTATTTGTGTGGTGTGTTTTTCATCGTTCATTTTGTTATACAAATCAATAAGTGTAATAAGTTTTTGCATTAAATCGTACTGCTCTCTTTTTATGCTTTGAAAACAAGACATCTCGGTTCTTCAGAAAAAATGGCAAGTTTACCTTTGGCCAGTTCCATTTTTAATCATCCTTGAGATATTAATTACTCTTGCGAGAAGATATCTCTCTGAGGGGGGTCGGAGTGGGGCTGGGTTTCAAACAAAAAAGTTAACTCTCTTAATTGGGGTCGTTTTAGAGGTACAGTGTTTATATGCAAACATTGTGAAGCGTCAAAACTGATTCGGTAGGCCTACAAACTAGTAATGCTGCTCATTTCTTCCTTCTCGCAAGCTTTCGCATGGCTTTTATTTTCGTATTTAGTGAATGGCAATACAGACAGAGTCCCATGGATTGCCATCCAAAGGCTAAAAAGTAGCGAGTATGCAGTTAATACAACGCTTTTTGAAGGTAAAATGTTTGTGAATTGAAATCGTTAACACAAATAAGCCAAAATCCACTAGAAGCATAACGAAGAAGTGACCTTTTGTCTTATTGACAAAAGTAAGATTTACAAGTTAGCGTTAGGAGCGAAACTTCGTTAAAAGAAATTTTATAGGCTCTTAGCTCTTGATGTGTTAAAACGTGGCAGCTCATTTACGCCACGAATTTTAGCCAAATATTGCAAGTACAAACTTTGAGTGGAATTAACCTTCGATTTACTAAGCATCAATTTCTGGTACTGTTTACTCAGAATACTTGGCCCAAACATGGTAAATTTCTACGATTTTCTTGTTTATTTTTGATTACGACAACTTGTCAATTCCAGAGAAAGTGCAACCTAATTTGTGCGTCACTAGAATTATTTGAACAGCCATGACAACAAACTTGAGAAACTGCTTTATTTATTTTGCTAATCAGAATGGTTTTTTGGTCAACGAATTGTGTTGTTAAATGTTGTAAAAATAAGTTAGGTTATTCACTGTCATCTTTTTCAGGCTGTCAGTTTGGCAAGAACAACTACAGCTTGGGAGAGAAATGGAATCCCGACTTGCCGCCATTCGGAATAATAAGATGCGTGACTTGTTCCTGTAAGAAGGTAAATATTTTCTTGCGTTTTATTTTTTCATAAAAACACCGAAATCACTATGCCAATCAATAGCTTAGGCAGATTTGTCAAAATCTGCTATCTGAATCTATCTTGTACTTTCTTTAAAGCACTTCGCAAATTCTAACTATTCGGAGACTGCGAGGCGCCGTTATCTTTTGTTCTATAGGTGAAACAAATGGCGAAATGTAAAGTTAATAACAAAAATAGACGATGACTTTGTGCTTTTGAATCAAATTCATACAGGTTTACAGTTGAGATATTGCCGTTTTCTCGGTTTCTTGTAAACTAGAAGACTATTTTTTGGTGGTTCAGAACAGTACTTTAAAACATTAATCAAATCGTTGATTTTATTCACGTTTGTTATGTCATCAGTTTTTGAAAATCGCGAAACTTTTACTGAATTGATACTGAAAAAGCAAAAAGGATAAACAATCATTTTAATCATTTTTACAAGATTTTTAGTCATTGTCCATTTTTGCTCAGCGTTCTTATACATCTTGATAAGTTAAAAGGAAAATATTATTCATCCGTATGAATGCAGTGAAGGAGAATGAAAATGAATTTTCCTTTGTTCGAACTCAAAATGTTTGTATTAGAAA
>JANCMA020474017.1:0-10657 GCA_024336925.2 Zoanthus solanderi | reverse complement strand
CACCGTCGTCTTCAGTGATACGCCGCGGAAAGCTCACTTTTGGGGTTCTGTGGACAACGTGAACGTCAAACAACAAAGTTTGACAATCTTTGCTTGCCTTCGAGGCTGAACTTTTACCTATTAGTGTCGCAACTAAAAATTTATCGCTGATCTAAAATGCAAAAACTAAACGAAAAATAATATTTATCACAACTGCCATCGTCATTTCTCCCCTCCTCGTTTCTGAAAGTCCGTATTATTACGTGAATACGTGTATCATTTGGGACAATAGTTCTTCTATGTTTTTACTGTGCACATTGCGAACGTAAATTACAAGATTCAGTAAATTTTTACTTTTTTTCAGCCTCGGCCTGAGCTTGTGCTTAAATTATTTTTAATTTTCGGCCAATCTGAGCCTCATTGTTCTTATAAAGTTGCTCTTATAAGAAAAGTGCATGTGTACACTTGAACACTGTACCTTAAACGTGAAAACAAGTATTGGCCACTTCGTCTGATGCCCTAGCTTATCGACATGATATTCGTAGTATGTTAAAACGTTTTTGTTTCCCTCATTTCAATCGTGATGTGATAAACCTATGTTGAAGACGATGTTGTTTGAACATTAGTGTGAATTTTAAAATTTTCCTATAGTGAAATACAAGATATCTTATGAATTAAATATTTGAGAATTATTTATCATTATAATCATCATCGTTAACTATTATTACATTTTTCTTCCCTTGGTATATATTGCTTTCATGTTCTAACTTGTTGACTTGGTTATCTGGTTATACATTCAGAATGAACATTTATGGAACCAATGTCAAGATAATCGAGGCTTTATCTATTGATATCGACAAACCACAACACCAAGCAAAATATTTATCTAAAATATGTTTTTATAACAGACTGGTTTCCTGCCAAATGTGCTAAAAGTACTGGCCCACCGACCCGATGAATTTCGTGCTTTCTTTGCATACTACAACGCATTAATGCTGAAAGAAGACGGTAATCTCTCCAAGGCAGAACGGGAGATGGTTGTCACGACAACAAGTGCAGCCAATAACTGCATGTACTGCGTGATATCCCATGGTGCAATGCTGCGAATCTTTTCCAAGAATCCGCTACTTGGTGATCAGGTAAGGCATTTTAAAAGGATGTCACATTTGTTTTTTGAGTGAGAGCTAATTGTGGCTTAAGTTGCCATGGAAACTGGTTTGGTATAAATGCATCATTTATTAGAGCTAATCGTCAAAGCATATTTTAGAAACAGACACAGATACTCACCCAAAATAAAAAAGATAGTTACAAGCATAGAAACCCACAGCTGCTAAAATTCAGGCTTATTCTGATTTACTTTAGATTTTGGGATTATAGTGCCTGTTTATAGTATATCTTAAAAGTTTTCTAACTGGTCTTCTTACCAAGATGCTATCCCAGAATCTTATTGTGATCGTCACTGCTATTCCAACTGAGAACCTACCTGTCCTTCTAACCAAGATCCTACCTAGAACCTTGATGTGATCCTCACTGCTATCCCAATTAAGAACCTAACTGTCCTTCTTACGAAGATCCTATCCCAGAACCTTATTGTGATGTCCAAGTGCACCTCAACTGTGATCCTTACAGTTACCTTTACTGAGATTCTAACTATGACTTTAACTGTCCTAACTGTTATCCGTATTACGATCTAACCTTGATCCTAATTGTGACTTACTACAATCTTAACTGTGATCCTAAAGGAGACCCTAATTAGGATCCTAACTAGATCCGAAGTACGTCACGAACTACAATCCTAAATGCGATATAAATAGTGATTCTAACTGTTATTTGTACTACGATCCTAACTGAAAGCTTACTATCTCTTTCTAACATTTTGAACTGGTTGTTTGTTTCGTTGCTTAAAACTATTAGGCGCGAGAGATAGTTACTTGTGATATGTTGATTAAAGGAATTAATTGACTTGTCTGGGATCCCGAGGTATGACAGTCCTAGTTGTAATTTGTTTTGCGATTCTAATCACGATTTTAACTAAAATTCTGTGTCATTTGAAATGCATTACTTGTTTAGTTCCTAATTACTCTACTGTCTGCAATCTTAACTGCGGTCCTAGGTGGGATCCAGTGTTCGCGACCCTAACAGGGATTTTAAGCTTCGGGCTAATATATGTCACTATTGATGAATCATTCGATATTTTTTTCTTTTCGTACAAGGTTGCAATTAATTGGAGACAGGCAGACCTCAGCGATCGTGAAAAGGCTATTTTGGAGTTTGCCACAAAGGTCGGGCGTGCAGAGGACGTATTTGAAGAAGACTTTCTCGCATTGGAGAAACATGGACTAGACCGCGAGGATGCATGGGACATTGGGGCGATCGCGGCATTTTTTGCAATGTCTAATCGCTTAGCTCACGTGTCAAGTATGAGACCAAATGACGAGTTTTATCTCATGGGACGGATTCCGCGAGAGAAGAAAAAGTAGTACTGGGAGCGTAGCAATTGCATTGGGAACCCTCTTCGTTGTTTTAGTGCTTTGATTTTTTATTTTGATTTCAGTGGTAATTATTGTAAATAAATGTCAAATGATCGTCGCGGCTATGTACGCAATTTTAGCGATTGTGAAGCTAGCTAAATCCTTTACGAGCCAAGTGGCCCATGGAGCCGGCGCTTATATCTCCGGTTTCTGTAGTGATATTATCAACACTCGAAGATCAAATCCGTATCTCCGCACAGCCATGCAATATCCTCTATATCCTCACTACTGAAGATATCGCTGACGTCATTCCTTTGTTTTTCCTTTGAGTTGTGTCTATTTTTTTAATTTTCGAAACACTCACATCTATCTTTAAATGCAATTTCAACTTTTGAAAACACAGTACATAATTTTTAAAATAAAGTTAAGCTTTCGATTCTAACTAGAACCTAGATCACGATGACTGCAGTCACGCTGTCGTGGTTTTTTAAACTTTGACAAACGTAACTGTAGAAGCTGATCCCAGATGTGCGGCAGAAGGGCCTTGCCCTGGTCTCGGTTTAGATCTGAAGATGAACCTTCACACTATTACTCATAACTATGTAATAAAAAGAAAATTACACGTTGATTTGAAAATATGAAGTTTATCTTCTCGTGGAAAAATGATTTCGCTCGTTCGCTGCGCTCACTCGTGCAATATACTAGTGAAATATTTTTTCCACTCGAAGATAAACTTCATTAGTTCATATCATGGGCCACCGTGTAATATCTTCTATGTAAAACTGTTTCTGTAGAAACACCGACGCAACATACCATGTTAAACCAAAGATTACGTTAGTTGTGATTGTTACATGGTGTTTCTCTCAAGAAAATGAAGAAACAATTTATATTTATATTTTGAGTATCCCTGTTCAATAATAATGACTATAGTATACTGAATAACTTAATTTCTAGCTGACCAAAAGTAGGCCTTTCCAGATTCTGCCTGTGGACTGTGTGTAAAGAAAATGGCGGACGACAAGTTGGTAATCGAAAACCCCATTCAAACTGAAGTTAGCAGGAGAGATTCGCTCGTGGAGCCTGAAAAGCCATCGATTTTCCGAAAGCAGATTTTCGCTTCTGGTAGATCCAGACTGTGAATCTGTGATTACATTGTTAATTGTTATCGCACGAAAACAACAGTTAGCCAGATTTGTAAACGAGATTGTTACACTTATTCAGTTACTGTCTAACTTTTTGTAACTAGCCACTTAGATTCAACTAAAGGTTGCCTAATTTGTTGTAACCTGTCACTTAGTTGTACCTTAATGTTGATTAAAAAGCAATTGTTATTAAAATTTGTCATGCTGCCTTAAAAATTATCGAGCAACTTTACAAAATTTTTGAGCAACTTTACAAAATTTTTGAGCAACTTTTTCAATTTTGAGCAACTTTTGAGCAACTTTTTGGCATATTTATTAGCAATTTTTTAGCTTTTTCGGAGCAGAATCTGGAAAGACCTAACCAAAAATCTATCTAGGACCACTATCTTTACCACTGCAGGGTAACACTCAAGAAGTGGTCATAAATACCGAATTTCGACCAATTAATATTCAATAATTTAAAAAGATTTATTGTACGTTTCATTTTTGTGAAGTGAGCTCGGCAGAGTTTTCTCACAACTCCACGCGTACGATTTGGCCAGAACCTACACGACCGGCTTCACCCGTGCAACTACAATGAACGTCTGTTTCGTCCTGCAACGACAACTTCAGAAAACTACTTCAAGGCTGAGCCCCAATTGCATGCACGTGGGAGCTTGGTTGTGGTATACCAAAATGACACTTTTCTTTTATTTTCACAATTTTAAATTATTTTCAACAGAACATTTCAAATTTTTCGCTTTTAGATTTAAAGTAGTTCGTTCTATTTTGTTTTCCTCGAAAGGGCCTGAACTCACCGGAAGTAAAAGCTCTGCGCGTGATTCATTTACAATGATATCTAACACGTGACAAAATGGAGCTTACCCACAATTCGTGCCGGACTTTGAGTCTGTGACGTCAGACGCAAGCGCACGATGGTGCAGTTGTAATACAGTTCAGTCTTTTTTAGTGCGTGTCGATATATTTCGTTTTTACAATGAACCCGGGAAATTATCAGGTTAGGATTATGTTTTTTTGTCTTGAACTTCACAGATCATATACTAATGTATTGTTCTTTATTTATAGCCGTTTTTTGAAGGTGGAAGGGAAGTACAAAATAGTCTGTGAGTAGGAAATGTGTTGTATGGCCGTTCAGATTTTCTTACGATAACTTATAGGAAGTTACTTGTGTATGTATGGTTTCCCTTTTTAAAAGTTCCTCTCATCAACTTTTTCCTTCAATGCAGTTATGTTGGAAATTTGGACCGAAAATGTACAGAGGCTTTAATATCACAAATATTCAGTAAAGTATCTCCAGTCGTTAGATGCAAGATCATAACTTCACCTTCGGTAAGTAGAGTCCCACGATCATTCAACTAGAAGTATTTTCTAGATCTTACCGGTATTTTGGCAGCATTTCAGATTAATTTACTAAGACGTATTTACTCCTAATTCGAAGTAACCTACATTTAACTAAGACTTCTCAATCACAATGTGATTATGTTTGCGTTTCGAAGTTGTCCGTTGACCTTCAAAGCATGTCTGATTTTTCTGCCTTTCAGTGACAGAGAGTTGAAAACCTCTTTTTTTTTTCTTCCTATATTTGTTTTTACTAGAGTGACAAATAAAATTATCTTTTATGACATCAATGTTTGTGGTTTGATGATTTGCGTACATCATACAGTTGATTATTTTTGCAATTCTGATTTGTGTTGTTAAGTGAACCGTTCTTCTTTTATAAAATACCTCATACGTGTTTTGGGAGTACTTTTGCATGCTTTTACCGAGACAATAGTTAAGACTGAATGCTTTTTTCACAAGTTTATATTTCTTTGTTCGTTCATTTTTGAGGTATTTTCATTGCATGCCAATTGAAAATATGTTTACTATGAGGACACGACGAAGTCAGCGGGGAATTCAAACTTCAATTTTTTCATTAATCGTTCACACAATGTTGGAAATTTCAAAATTTTATTGCTGTGCGTGCTTCAATAGCTTAAATTTGACCTTTTACCAAGTTCATTTGAATTTTGCTCTGATCGGTGGTGTTTCTTTGGTGAGTAATCACTTTCAAGATTTATTTAGTTACTCCTGCAAGATGCTTGGCGCTTGTTGTACTCCGAAAAAAAATCTTCTTGAAGCAGACCAGATTTCTGGCATTATCAAAGTTTTTGAAGTTTGTATATGGCTTTCGAGTTTTTTGGAGTTGAACAAGAGGTGCTTGCGTAAGATTATTTTGAATTCAACATACATCCTAAATGATTATTGAAAATGCTTTAAGTTCTTTAGAAAATATACAGGTCGCGTTTACATTTAATTGCTTTTAAATGAAAGTTTTATATGCCCCATATAAGCGAACGAATTTCAAGCTTTGCAAAATATGAATGACAAGTAAATCTTTAAATCAGAAATTTTTTTAATGATCAAAACTTGCCTTTGGATAACAATAACTTGAAGCATCAGAACCGTTGAAGCTGATAGTTATAGTTCAAGTGACATGAATAGTTTTTGTATAAAAAATAATGAAAGGAATTGTTTTACTTTTTGTAACGGTGGATGGGTATTTAGCCACCAAAATATTTGTTATTGGAAAAGCATGTACAACATTGCCTTTAGTGTAGTAGTAATAGCCAGACATTGTCATATTGAAGAATTAAGTGCTTCATTTAAAGTTGTGTTCTTCTGATCAGAATGTTTCTCAGGACTATTTTTGTTTTGTTTGAAAAGCCACCTACAGGTTTTGTAAATTTTTGTTTCTTCTATATCTAAATTTAATTTAGTATTCATCTGAATGGCTACTGCTTCTTATTTTTTCCACATATGGTATAAAATTTGCTCTCTTTTAAAAGTAATTAACTTTATTTACAACAGTTTTTACAAAGCAACCCCTCTAATAAGCAATTTTTAACATGGTTGGATTTCATTATTTTTTCCCACAGTAATAACTTACAAAAAATACATTAACCTTCTTACTGCAAACATTTTTTTGTGAAATCAAATGTCAAAAGCATTTGAGATAATTTAAGTATTGCAGTTTGTATTAAATTGTAACAGTTTATTTTTATAGAATTTTTTACAAATTGTTAGTTTGAAGAATTGACTAAATGTTATGTGTTTGGTTATGTCTTGGTTAACTTTTTGCTTTAATTAAAAGCCAAATGCTTTACAAGCCAGGTGACTCATGGAGTGGACACTTATCTCCGGTTTCGGTATTTTTAAACTGATGAGAGTCTTTGACTCCCCCTGGACGGAACACTAATCCATCACAGGTTAACTCCCAGCGGATACTGGTACTCAATTACCTACCCCAAAAGGATGCAAAGCTAAGTTAGCTTAGGCAGAAAAGAAGGTCACCCAAATGTTCAAATCTCGATAGAGCCAGGATTAAACTGGGGATCTTGTAGTTGGAAAGCAGTGAGCTTACAACTGTTCCAATCATGTGAAGGAAACATAAATATGAGTCAATTTATCACAAACTAAAATTTACCTAAGACATTTTTAATCAAACAAAAATCTTTTTTTAACCCTTTTCTTGTCCATGAAGTAATAGTTGAATATGCCAAATGAAACAGATCTTAATGCACTTCATTTTCACCCTCAGCCATCGGCAGATCCATATTGTTTTGTAGAATTCAGTAGTCGTGAAGCAGCTGAAAAAGCCTTGAATATTATGCATGGAAGAAGTGTTCTAGGAAAGGTATAGTGAAACATACTACAGGATTAATTACAGTTTTGAAACTTGTTGGACAGTTTCAATTAGAATAACATTCAAAGTACATCACTTGGTGGGAAACATGTAGGCTTAATTTGATTACTTACGTTAAAAATTTTTATTCTTAACTGAGTTAGTATAAAGAGTCCAGGAGGGTATTTTGGGGTAAAAATAATAGGAATGCTTGTTTTGAAAATGTGACAAAATACCCTGAAAAATACCAAAGCCGAAAATATTTTGTCCTTAAAAATATCTTGTAATATCAAAGATCTCTAAAAATACGAAATTGAAGGATCTCGTGCAAAAACAACGTAAGTGACTCTGTATGAAATGCTAAATTGTCCCAAGAGTAATGAAGAGAATAGGAATAATGTAGGGAGAGATGAGAACTTGATCAAATCTCACTTATGTCATTTTTGTGTAGTGCAAAAACAGTGTGACTTTGTATGGAATGCTAAATTCTCACAAAAGTTATGAATAGATAATAGGGATTATCTAGTGAGAGTTGAGAACTTCATCATAAGTCACTTACACCATTTTTGCACTAGACCCTTCAATTAAAACTCACTATAATTTGCAGTTTATTGTTATTCATCTAATATACAGCTGCATTCAATGAAGATACGTCATCATACTTACATATAAACTGGCAACTTTTGAAGTGCTAACTATCTGATTGTTTAGTTATTGTTTTGGATGATTTTAATAAAAGCAGGAGGAAAACAAGAGTTGAAAAGAGAGGAAAGCAAGAGTGTTGGTTTGGAGAAGGAAGATGCCATGAATCGAGGGAGATGGAGAGTGAGAGCTGGAGAGATTGCTGTTAGAGTGGGGTAAATCCAGCTACCCCCATTTACAGGGATAAACCCAGATCAAAATTGGAAAATGAAAACAAAAAAATAATAGCTTCATTGTTTAGTTTTGCACCCCTGTATGGTTTCAATAAAATAATACCAGTTTGCCAATTGAACCCCTAAATATATAATGAGCTTCCATATCATACCAATACAGGGATTAGCCATTCAAAGTTGCATGGACAAATTAAAGTACAACATATTGCATGCATTTCGTGTAAATTTAGTATTTTATAAGTTGTTGGTTGTTTTTTTTTGGGATATTCAATGCATGTATTGTAAGAAATGCATTGAACATCCCAAAAACAACCAACAACTTAAAGTAAAACACTTATACTTTTTAGGTGGTGATCGTAACATGTGGTTGGGACTTTGAGTTTTCTAAATTAATTTTGTTAAAGTTTGGATAGATAGGCTTCCCACTTAGAGCTAGTCAATCTTGTAAGGTTTTATTTGGAGTAAATATGGCTTTTTGTGTGGCAATGAGTTGCTAATTTAAGTGTTTAAAAAAAAGTTTTAGCACTTTTAAATAAAAACTGTCAGTATAACAAAATTATTTCCAAAATGTTTTTGTAGCATGGGTGAAAATTTAGATACAATTATTATAAATGCCAAACTGGCATTACAATTTTACATCTAACAGACTGTTTGCAGGAATTTAGAGTCATACTATTTTTAGAGCAGTTCTGGAAGTTATCTGAAATTGTTATTGATTTGTGAGGTGAATTGTCAGTATTCTAGTACTGCAGGTACCAGCACAGTCAGGACAAAGGCTGTTAAATCCTGAGGAGTCTATAATCATTGAATTTCTCTTTACTGTGCACACACAAATTGTTTAGAAAGAATATTAAATAACTCAGTTGCCCTTTCTTTGGTCTGAGTAGATAAGTTCTGAAACCTTTTTATAGTTTTTGGTACAAGTAAAATACATTTTTAAAGATGGTAATGAAATGCAAAAATTGATCTTTTTAATTTTTTTTTAAACCATTAAAGTTTTTTGAAATTTATTTCATGCTTTTTAGTTTATTGTGAGCTCTAGTTGAAGCAATGGACAATGTGTAAACAAAAAGTTTGCTTAATAAGTGATTTTAAGAGCAAGTTGTTTTATTTAGTCCAGGTATTAATGTAGTAAATGTCAGCAGTGTGATTAGCATGAAATCACAAATCCACTTGTCCCTCATTAACTACTGCATTACCATGCCTTTTGTCACAAGCAGTGTGTGGAGGAATATTACAGTTTTTGTTTTTTAACCAATCAACATTTAGATTTCAACAACAGCAGGTTTTGTGAAGGATTGTTTTTCTTGTTGAGCCAGTAGCAAGAAAATGATTGAGAAACATTCACCCTTCGTGGGTGGGGAGCTGTGAATTTTAAATTGCCTGTTTAATAATATCAGTTTTTCCCAATCACTACATGTTTGGTTCATCTTGACCTCAAAATCAAAACATCTTCAAAGACATTTCAGAGTGGCTATGGTTAGAATTTTAATTGGACTTTCTAAGTTTGCATAGCTATTGTTTAAAGTGAGTCTTAAACCCAACTTGGAACTGCAACAAAATCTTTTTTGCATAAATTACATTTTATCACCTGTCTCTTGTCTATGGCGGTAAGCACCTGGTCAGAGGCTGTTATAAGATGCTTGAGTTCTAAATTATGAATGACTTCACTCCCTCTAGATTTAGTTCAACTGTGTTTCCCTTAGCTTGCTCTATATAAATTATCTCTCAGAGCTCAGCTAGTTTGTCATTTTTTTCATGCAGGCTATTAAGGTGAACTGGGCCACTTCAAACACAGGAATGAGAAAAGACACTAGCAGTAAGTAAACAGATGAGTTGTATGTCAATTAGCCAAAGCAATTGATTCACCCTGTTACAAACCCTTTCCGTACTGCCTCAGCTGATTTAGATTTCCTGAGTTCTGGGTCACTGATTTTACCTTTCAATCAACAATCCACTTAATCCATTGTAGACCTATTTTCTGTTGTTGTTCACACATGTGTTTCAAAGATTTTGGAAGAAATATTGTTTTTAATTAAATTCACTAAAATCAAGCTTCTTACATATCTTTCACTAAATTTTAGAAATCTGTTTGAAGACAGCCAGCTAAGGGAACTCTTTAAAAATGTGAGGGTTATTCAATCAACCAAACTTTGTTGTATCAAATCTTTTGTGCCATTTATTGTGTCTGTATTCAGATTTTATTATCAAATTAAGCTTGTGTGTAATTATATTCAGACTTTTATTCTCTTTGCATTAAGTTTGTGATTTTAAATGCTGGATCATTTAGTTTTTTATTTAGATATTTTCTTAATACAAAATCACCAAGTTTTCCTTGTTTAGTCAACTTTTCTAATATTATAATGATAATAGAGTGAATTGGTCCTCAGAAACTGCATTTGTGCAAATAATTATATTTCAAAACATTAATTGAATTAAATACAAGTCCTTGTTACAGATTATAATATTTCCTGGTCTAGTAAAGATATTATCTTTTATCTATCTACAGAGTGTTTTGGTACTAGA
>JANCMA020473914.1:0-10658 GCA_024336925.2 Zoanthus solanderi | reverse complement strand
AAATGTCATCCAAAAATTTTCAAAATATTCAAGAGGCTTCCTTTTCATTCACTCTGTGATGTGATTATCGCTTTTCTTACATTTCAAAATAATGATGGAAATATCATCAAAAATATCACTAAAAGTAGCAAAAAAATGGTCTTAGGGTAGAGAGTGGCCTTAAAAGGAACAAAAAGAAACTGTCTTTTTTTTGAGACAAAATATTATTTTAGTGACTACTACATCAAGATGGTCCCAGTCCACAGTGTAAAAAAACGTTCTAAACTAGATTCAAAAAGTTTTCTTAAATATAAATTTCTTCACATTCCATTTTTACTTGTAGTGGCCACAAGCACATAAAAAGCACCATTTTTTATGGTAAGAAGATCAAACAATATGAAATTCATAAATAAATATAATTTAATATATACATGTAAATAATTTTATGGTCAGTGTACAAACAAACTATATGCATATTAATTATTTTAGTCTTGACACAGAATCGTTAATTTTTTTATCCTATACATAAACTAAACATGTGCTCTGGTGGTGGCATTAAGCAAGCTTCTTTTTTTTTTAAAGAAAACTATTCAATTAACATTTGATAATTTTTAAAACTTCTAATAGCCTTTTCCAAGGAGACAAGAGTCTGAAGTTTTGTAGTCACAAAGTCTACCTGTTTCATTTTTTAATAGAACAAAATAGAACTGCTGGAGCCTTTCAATAAACATTAACAGAATAAAAAAGTTGAATACATTTTAATACCTACATTTTTAATGGCACAAATTAATTCCCTTTTCATATTCACTCTATCTAATAATTGTGAAATACACTTGCACCTGCTAGTGTACATAGAAAACTAGAATGTATGAAGAATAGAAAATACACACTAAATTAATATATTACAGTACTAGTTAAGTTTTACTATGTAGTGAAAAGAACTTTTAAAACTGACATTTCGGACTGTAGTCCTGCATTGAATACCTTCGTTGAAACATCAGTTTTAAAATGTCTTTCCACTACAATGTAAAAGTTAAATATTAATTTTGTAAAACTGTTAAAAAATTGTTCACTATGAAAGGTAATTTCATAAATATTTCAGACTCAAATAAAACTAATAGAAATGACATCCTAGAAAAATAAACTGTACTTTGACATTTGAGAATGCTCTGAAATGTTTTAATATCAATTAAAAGCAAAAATAACTTTCATAAATTATAATGGATTTACCTCTAATGGAACTTTTCAACCTAGTTAACTCTAAAAGTTGACATTTGTCTCATTTTGTAGCTAATCATTAAAATGTGTAATTATTTCAGAGAATTTATAAAAAATTACTTTTATTACTTATCAGACAATTCTAGCACAGTTTTTCTAAGCTGTTTTTTTCCAGCTGGCTGATAGTCATACATTGCTATAATTTAATAATTTTGTTCCTCAAATGATTCAAGTTTGCAACTTGGTTATAAAGTTAGAAATAAAGTACTCCTCAAGTTGAATGCTCAGAAAAAATTCTGAGTCACTGACAGAAATCAAACCTGCAGCCCTCTGATTATTAAATTTTGAGAGAGGCATCATTTGGGAAGTGTTTATTTCCACCACTCCTTTTAAAAAGACTCAAATTTTTCCACCTGCTCATTTTATCAAGGTCACCTTTCCCATAAAAAAATCTATTTTATGAAAGTGTCTACACTTTGTGGCAACAATATAATCATCATCAATCCAGTTTTGATCCGGTTTTATCCCCATAAACGAGGGTGGCCAGATTTACCCCACTTGGCAGCAATCTCTCCAACTCCCACTCTCCATCTCGCTTGATTCATGGCATCCTTCTTCTCCAAACCAACACTCTTGCTCTCCTTCTCCTTTTGCATCTTCCACGTCTTCTTTGGTTGTCCTCACTTCCTCTTGCCCTTCACTTCAAACTCCAACGCTTTTCTCAAAACATGCCCATCATCCCTCCTTAACACATGCCTGTACCATCTCACTCCATTCACCTTTGCCATCTGGGCCACTGTTTCCTTCAATCCAACATCTCCATTAGGTCCTCTAGCTGTTCTCTTTTTTCTCCATCAGTTTTGCACCACACATTGCTCTCATCATTACTCTCTTGAGAGAAATTCTGCCTTACTGATGGGACTCAAACACAAAGATTTTCATTCCTAAATCTCCAACAATACTCTTCTATAGCAACATTTTATCTTGATACATTATTTTTTTTATTTTGTTGAGATCTTTAGCTTAAAGTTCATAAGGTCTCAAGTTCGGAGCCTGAGGAAAAAGTGATTTGAACATTAGCAGATCCTTTTCTTCCAAGTTTAACTCTGCTTGTCTCCCTCACAAGGTAAATGAAGTGAGTTCTTCTGGAAGGCGACCGGTGATAGGTTTTTGTTCCACCCAGAAAAAGACAATGTATATCCTAACTGCTTTACACTACCAAAAGATAAGTTCAGGTTCTGATATGGAATGGAACAACAGGTTTGAAAAATGACTTACTTTTCATAAGCAACTACTATGGCATAATTTGACAAAAAACAAGATTTTTTTAACTAAAACAGAAGTTTTCTCCCATAAACTTTAAGTCATTCTTTTTTTCTTAATCCATGAAAAAGTTTCTAGCAGGCTTATAAAAAAAACTGTCATTCAACAATATAATAATAAAAAACTTTTCTAACAAAAAGCTATGCTTTAAAATCCAATTCTCTAACCAACTTGAAGATGTGACTTCATGTATATTAATTTTTTTCAATAAAAACAAGGAAATATATAAAGTTAGCCTGCAGCTATAAAAAGATTAGTCAGCATATTTATGAAATCTATGGAGCCACCAAAATAATTTGTTTAACCACATTTGTTTCTTCACTTGCCAGCAGCATGTCTTGCCACTTCCTTTTCCGTATCTTAAGGCATTAAAACAAAAATATATATACTGTCAAAGAAATCTAAGTTATCAAGATTAAAGTGACAAATGGAACTTTTTCATTATATAATTACCATTCCTTGTCTCAAATATAATATATATAATTTTTCAATTTATCTGTGAGATTTTACTGTAAGCTGTAACAACTCCAAAAATTTGTTTGCAGACAATCATATCTTTTCCAAATTTTTAACATTCTTGTGGAAATTATAAACCTCCAAGGTCAAAACATTTTCCTGGCAATGTCTGAAATTTTCATATTCTATTTTTGGGGCACCTAGTACTTAGTCTTCCTATTTGTGACAAGTGAGATATCTCAAAATAATCTTTTTTAGTTACATTAACAAATTGTTCCTTCTCAATAAAATCACGTACAATGCATTTTATAAATTATAACTAAAAGAGACATCAGTTGTATTGACAGAACATTCCTTCTCAACAAAATTATGTACAACGCATTCTATAAATAACTAAAAAAATCTTTACCAGTATTCAAATGTCAAATACTTTATTTTTAAAAATTTTTGTACTAGTTGTTCAAATTTAAAACCACAATTTATTTGGTATTATTTGATCTGTCATAATATCACATTTCTTGATAGACATAGTGCACTGTTGATGATAAATAAGAAGATATGAAATTTATATTTATTTTGAAAACGTGTAACAAACTCAAATAATTATTTTTGACTTAAAAACGAAAATTTGAAAACTTTTTTCTCGATATGTATCAGAGTTAAAAAACAGATGGGGCAGTTACAAAAAGTTAATTAAAAACTCTCCAAGATATCTTTTTCAAAGCACATAACGTGAAAAGTAAAATCAGTTTCATTCTTTCTTAGTTTCTTTATACTTCTAACTTGTAGAGACAGCTTTGAACACAAACAAACATCAAATAAGTTTATCTGTTAAAAAAAAACGATATATTTTATATCAAGTAAGTTAGCTTGCCAGGTGTTGGTCATTACTAAAGTTGAATTAGAACTGAAAAAGAACAACGAAAGAAATCAAAACTGAAAATGGAAACTGAACATAAAATTACTTCAATTTGTCAAGAATCTGCGTGACTGATATTATCAGAACGACTTAAATGTCAAATATGTTGAGAATGAATGACAAGTTGGAGACACTTTCATGATTCCAAGAGCTTTCGAAAGCGGTAGAATTTATTAATTATCATCACAAACATCTTCAATATCTGTCAACTACAGATTTGAGGCACCAGTAACTCATATGCATACATAATAAGTTTAATGCTTTTCACGAGAGCAAGCCAAGGGCATTTTCCCTTCAAATATCCAATTTTTTTAATAAAATCATGAGCTGCTGAATAAAAACAAATCTTCTTCTTGTTTAAAGCCTGCTTTTGAACAGGAATTAAATAAGAAGACACGTACCTCGTAGACCAAACGCATTCAGATATCTTTAAAAATAGATCTCTTATCCACAAGGCTCCAAGATGTCGTAGCGTGCCAATAACATCATCCTGGACTTGTAAACACAAAATAACCAGAAATAAATGGCTTCCTTCCTTGATTCTTTAAGCCATGCGATATTTCTTAAATTCTATAAACAAAACTCTATGTCTGTTCTCAAAAACGAGGAAACCTTTCTGTTTGAACACCGTTATTGCGCTAAACACATATTCCTGCTCTGAGCATGTCAATACACAGTCCCCGCTCAACACGTGTGATAGTCAGAGTTCTAAACACTTTGAAAATATATAGGTCTCTTGAGAAGCAGCACGAACAATTATTCGCTAAATTCAGCTCATAAGAGTTTATTCTCCGTCACATTGATACCACTGTGAAGTGTCGTATTCATTTCAGCGCCAATAAGACTATTTCCAATTCACGTGGGTGACAGATAGAGTCCGGTAGGCACCACTTTTTTGATTTACATACAAAAAATTATCGCGGAGAAATAGTGGCGCCTCATAAGAATAGTCAATTGAACTGTGACGATAGCCGACACTGAAATACGCCAGCACGAACAAGTACTAAGCGTTATCTTTGTTTTTAGTATTATAATAAATGTCTTTCAAATAATTATATTTCATGGAAGTCTCGCATTTTTAATTAGACTTCGTGTTACACAAAAATTACCCTGCAAACTTTACCTTTATAAACGAGCAGTTACAACGTCATGACCCTGGCAACTTATCTCTTACAGCATCTTTCATTTTCCACATAGTTCAGGTAGACCTGTGAGTCAAAGAGAATTAGATAATTTTTATTTCCCTTTGTTTGTCAAACTATCGAATAACCTCGGGCGCCATCTTGAACAAAAGTTTTGAACTGACCTATCACGAACTAGCGGTAAATGTTCAAAGAGCTGCGGCTACTGACACGGTGAGGGCCGAGTCATTTAGCTTACTTTTTTGATTCAGAAAGAAATGGTGTAAAAGTGCATCATTTTCCGCTACTTTTACCTTCTTTCAGAAAATTTGAGTAATATATGAACTTATATATTTTTCGCTTTATTTCAGATTACTAATCTGTCGCCGTGTCGGTACTCTTTAAAAAGAAAGATAAATGTCCCCTCCCCCCTCCGCATCTAATAACCTTGACACAACATTTCGCGAAAGCATAATTTGCCTCTCTTCGTTGAGTCTAGACAACTTGACCAGCAATGTCGCAGTATTTGAGAATGTATTTGGGGGAGTAGAACTTCAAAATACTGGAGAAAATGGGCAATTCTTCTTGTTCACAACGTGAACAAGGTGAAGTGAGCCCAGAAGTGTTGGTGTCTAGATTGAAAAGAGCCGCTTACAAAGGATCGAAGAAAGACGTTCGTGAACTTTTAAAAGCAGGAGCCCCAATTGATGGGTGTCATAAATATGGCAAGACTGCTCTTCACGAAGCCGTGAGACACGGCCAGTACCGCTGTGTGGAAATTTTACTTAAACATAACGCAAATGTTAATATAGCTACGTATGATGGTTTAACGCCTTTGCACGAAGCCGCGGAACATGGCTATGTTGATTGTTTGATTGAGCTTTTGAAATGCGGGGGAGATGTGAATGCGGCAACTCGCAGCCAGTGGACTGCACTACATTACGCGGCGCGCAATGGCCATCGCGATTGTTTAGAAGTTCTTTTGAGGCATGGAGCCAAAGTAGATGCAACTGCAAATGGTGGCTGGCGACCTTTACATTCTGCAGTGCGACATGGACACACATCATGCGTAGAATTACTCCTTCAATATCGAGCTGAAGTTGACCCACCGCTTGTTCCAGCTTGGAGGGTAGGTTGTAAGCTTTTAGATGACCTGAGCTAATAGCTTGGGATTTCTGCTTCGCAGTATATTAGGCGCCATAGATCGCGGGTTTCCCTTATGTGGCTCCTGTGACTTTCTGGGATGTATCTATTTGTTTGTTGCCCTGTTGATATTCTTTGAATGCTTGTCTCTCAGCTGGGGAGCAGTGGCAAGTTGTAAATTTAAATGCAGAACACCGTCGTGGCTCGAGTTACGGGGGTTAGCGACAGAGCGAAGCCCTCGCGTAAACAATAAAAAACTACATGTCGCAACAGGAGACGATTTGCACGAATAGTTTACGAATCTCGTTGAAAAAATCGAAAATCACTCAACAAAAAAAAAAACATTTCGCGAATCACTTTTAAACTTTTCAGAAATCAATTAGGTTGAAAAAGCAGAATTTGGTCATGAATTTTTTCGTGAATTTTTTTATTCCAATAGCATTTGTTTATGTTTAAAATGCTTGGCCGCTTTTGCCGCAGTTCATTGCAGAATTTCAGATTAGTTGACCCCACAGCGGGTCCGGACGCGATAAAGGAAAGCATAAGTTGCCAGTAAGAGCTGTGATTTAGCCTTAGATGTTGTGTGACAACCGGCATGATCTCAAACTTTGAATGCACGAAAACCTGTAAACCGCGATGCGACACGATGCTCAATTTTATAGGATTTTATTCGTTTCATCGTGAACTGAAAATATGATGTTTGTAAGACAAAATGTTTTTTATGAAAAAATAACGGAAGCTTGTTGCTTTAAATGCCCTTAAACAGGGTATTTGGTTTGAAAGTAGGTCTCGGGTTTTACATTGTTAGATTTGACAGATCTCTCACTAATCCGTCATGAAAGTGAAGTTGTATGCTTTTCACATATTGTCAGGAGTTTCAGCTTGTAAATTAACGCGAATTTGCCCTTTTGTACTTTTTTACTTTGAAATAGCGATATTAGTGATTAATTTAACTCTCGATTGTGATTTTTGTAGCTTTTTAGAAGTATTTCGATTCTATTTATCAATTGCGGAAAGTCTTCTGTTTTCAATCGATGATTAATGGCATAAAAGCTATTTTCATAATGTTTGGTGCGTACACAAAGTCAAAATTTAATTTACCCAAGTTAGTTGTTCAGTACAAGATGTTTAGTGAAGAACTATTGCTGTTTTTAAAAAAGTTAAATGTTACTTTACCAGCACAGCGACAATGTAGTATGTTTTCTTTGCTGCTACAGAAAAAGACGCTAAGCTTGACCCAAAAAAGGTATTCTAAATGATAATTCCTTTCTGGCTTTCAGCAAGTTGTTACAAAAGGTGTGGCAAAGCGAAAACTGATCAATCAAAATTTTATAACGGTTGCCTTCTCTTCTTCTCTTTAATATAATTTTATCAGATAACTATTTCAAAGTACTCGGTTCTAAAATTTAAAAAACTGTCTTATGATTTTATATTTAAAAGCATATTGTATGTTTTTGATTCTTTAAGTTTAAGATAACTTCAATATTTTTAGAAAAATGTGAAATTATTTTTAAAATAGCTTTTTTCCATAGGAAAAGAACATGTAAAGCTTTTGTAATTTTATCCATATTGATATATTTTATATAAGAATAACGATTGGCACAAAATACACCACAAAATATTCCATACTTTTTTTTATAATGTTGTTGAAAGTTACGCAGTTTTAATGGCAATGCTTTATAAATTGTCAACATAAAAGTTTCAGTAATTTGTCAGAAGATTCATAAATATGTTTGAGCTAAGTGTACTTGAACCAAACGGTTGAAATGCATATGTTAAACACAAAATATTATAGGGAATGTAATATATTTGCTATAATGCTAGATAAAAAAAGTTCTCGATTTGAGATTGTACTAGTCTAATTATTGCAGAAATCACAAGATTGAATGCCATTGAAGACAAATAAGATCTTGTCAAGGTTTCTCTCTCACAGTTGCTAAAATTGCTTAGTTACATAACTGTAACAATTATTCTTAACATCAAAGAACATTCTTAAGTTGAGTGAATATTTTGGCATTGGAGTATAGTTGTTTTTCTAATTCAGTTGACACATCCCAATATCTACTTAAAGCTGATTACTCAAAGCTTTTTTAAGTCAAGTAGATCAAATTGGTGGGATGCTTTTAATTTGTCCTTGTGTAAGCTGCCTGAATAACTTTTTAAGAACAAATTTTACACAGCATTTAGTGCTTTCTCAGTAACAGATATCAACAATTTGTTAGAAAAACTGCAATTAACATTGTGTGACCTCCTGAGTAATGGTAGCTTGTTTTTTGCAAACATAACTTGCTCTTTTTTCTGTGCTTCAACTAATATTTTTAAAGTTTTTTTTTTTAGGTAATAATGTTCTCATTCAGTTACTGAGTTTTCAATTTAGATTGATATTTTTTTATCTTTGCATTGATCTCTATATTTTATCTTAATCTTATTGTCAATTATTTGGCTTGCTGTAGCTAAATAAAAATTACGTAATGCAATCTTGAACTGAAACTGCTGAAACTCCTGAAAGAATTTCAAGTGTTTTCAAATTTTGTTTTGTTTGTTATATGATAAGGCATTATTGTTAATGAGGAAAGGTAATGAAATGATCAAATAAGGATCTCTGTTTTTATTTGCTGTTTTTGTTAAAGAAGCTGGCAATAGTATCTATATAATTATGGTTTAATGTCCTTAAAGGGAAAAAGGTACTTATAATTTTATGATTTTTCAAATATACTCATAAGACGTCCTATGAATTGTATAAACAGATGTTTTCTTACTATTATTTTTAACTTGGAAAACAAATTTTCTTTGAATCTAAGGAAGGACCAAATGTAAAATTAGATTTAAGAGGATTTAATAGTGAGGTTTCAGTCAGGTGCTTGTTTAACGGCTGTTTAGAGCACAGGCAGCCTACTTTCGAAAATAGATATTATATTTATGTTCTTGATATAATTTTTATAAACATTTTCTAGTATATAATTGGAAATACCGTTTTTGGTCATTTTTTTCTCATGAAATCAATTAAGTTAAGTATGTTTACCCATAATGCAGTGAAAAATTTCTACTCTGTCATATGAGGTCCTTGCATGCTTTGACCAGTAGCCGGCTACTTATATTGTGCTTTTGATGAATTTTCACTTTCATTTGAATTAATTTTAAAACTCTCTAGTGGCATGAGCACCAAAAAGTGATTTGACATTTACGAATGTGATGAAGTATTATATAATTCTAATAAGAAACTCAAACAAACCAAAGTTCAATCTTAATCATTTATTTGATATAATATATATTTGCTTTTATTATTGTTTTTAATTGGGATTATATACCCAGCCAATGAAAAGTTGAAATACACCTTATGTGTTGTAATTTTATCTAATCTTAGTGCATCAAGCTTTCAATATTGTTATAAGATGAATTTTGAAGAAGGGCCAAGTATATATTGTGTAATATTATGTATGATACTTCCGAACAAGGTCTTGTGATATGGTATCGTAAATATTTAATCTCAATCTTATAATTCAAGTTGAGAGACTGTGAATTCAAAAATGAAGAACGGTCTGTTAAGGGAACAACCTTTGAAACTTAAATACTTGAAAACTTCTGGTTGTATTGCTCAGAAATGTCCATTATTTGATCATGCTAATATATGTTATTGCTAAGCTTATATTGTGCTTTGAGTATTACCAATAGTGCATGAGATAATGAGATTCAGATCGAAGTATCTCAAGATTTCACATATTTTAATTTATTTCAATTGGATACATGTAAACCAAAAACTAAAATTGTGACTGTTGTTATACATCAGCACTGCCAAGTATTTTTATGATTACAGTTAAATGTAATCATAGTGTAAGATTTGAGATTGGTGTGGTTATTTTGAATTTTTAATGTGTATTATTATTGCGTTCGAGCAAAGCTTGAACGCATACTAATCATGTCAATTTCAAGCCTATATAAATTATATAAAAACATACAGAAAAAGCTTGATGCCATCCTATTTCAGGGTCTTTTGGAAGGAAGCCTCTCTTTCATGTTATCGCAAGCCAGTTTAAAGTCGCATAGGCCTGGGTACTGTTGGGCTAAAGGGCAACATCCTGCGAGAGACCTGTAGCTCGATGCCATCGCATTTCTAGGTCTTTTGGAAGGATTCTTGCTTTCATGGTATTGTCAGGCTAAAGGGCGATATCGTAAGAAAAACTAGTAATTTCAAAAACTCCAACCAGCTAGAACACAAACTCGATCAGCTCTTTTTTTATTGGGCTGCTTTATTCAGTCAATTCTAAACAAAATAGAAATGCTTCCAATACACTTGCCTAATCTCTGATTACTGCTACAGCAGTTTATTATAAATAATGCAAGCTTTATTACCAAATGGTTAACCCTTTCACTCCTAAAGTGCCCAAAAGCGCCCGTAAGATATGGTACTAAGTTAACAAATTTAATCTTCCTTAAACAAGAAAACCATGTTTCGATTTCGGTTTTAAAGCAAAGTTTAATAGTTTCTTTACGTTTGTAAA
>JANCMA020473810.1:0-10661 GCA_024336925.2 Zoanthus solanderi | reverse complement strand
AAAAAACTATCTAGTTAGAAAAAAAACTATCTAGTTAGAAGAAAAAATTAACTGAGATCAAAAATTAACTACAACATGTATCAACAATTTAGCACCTTGTACTTCATCCAGATGGGAGTTGTTCGAAGGAAACAAATTGCTGGTTTTCACATCAAAGGGAGTCTTGGCAAGAGACAAGGTAAGTAACTGTATGACAGTTATTATTTTAAAAATAATTCTTAATTGACATTAGTGCAGCTTTCCACTAATGCACACAGTACTGATTGTTCAGCTGTGCAACATGTCATACTTCCTTGTGGCAGATTTTGCTGCACTAAGGAGTTGTGGTGGGAACATAAACTTGTGTGATGAGTCTCGCTGTTCCAACTCTATCTTAATGGTAATAATGTTGCCAAGTGTTCTGGATGGATTGAGGTTGGGCCAAAAAGGTGTCAACTTGTATTTTCTTATCATGGAAAAGACTCTTTCCTCGGCAGCATTTGAATTAGGCATTGTAAGGGCCAATTTAATTAGCTGTTATAAATCACATTCAATCCTATCTATAGTGGGACAGTTAAAATCCTATTTGTGACACAAAAAGACAAGGAGGAAGTCTGTTTTATTTTTTTACTAAGTATTCAATATTAGTGGATGTAAAAAGCGGGAGATTTGTAAGTACCTAATCGAGAGATGAGGCAAGAACAAAAAGCATAAACTATTTACAGTGCATAACCTAATGATAAAACCTGAGATTTTGCTGATATTATGAGATTTGAGAGCTAGTCTAGATTCTACTGGCTTTGTGAGAAGTTGAAAAATTTGATTCAAAATTTTTAAAAAATGCAGACAGGTTAATGTTTTAAAACCTATATTTATCCTTTAGCAGTTGTTTCTATCAATCATTTAAACCTGCCAGACAATTTGCCTTCCTTACGTTTGAAGTTTATCCTTGGACCGGCCTGTATAAATTTTATCTTTAAATGAAAATAGCACAAATTAATTATTACAAAGTATAATTATATTAATACATTCAATTAAATACAATTTATTTAGTTTTAGTTTTCATCAGCATCATCTTCTTTTGATGTCTGTACTTTCCCACGCCTGGGATTGGACATGATATAAGTTGCCTCCACTGGTTTCTGTCCTCAGTTGCCATATCTTCCGTGATGTTTAACTTCCTCATGTCTTCTTCCACTACGTATACAGGTCTTACTCAAGATCTTCTTTGGCCTACCTACTGGCCTTCTACCTACCACCTTCAGCTCCATTGCTCTCTTAATTAAGTATGCTGTATTCTCATCCCTACATTTTACATGACCAAATTATCTCAACCTTGTTTTCAAGGTTTGACTCCTACATATCTTTTTCTGACCTCTTCATTAGACAGTAATCCTCTCTTGCTACAGTGCATCTTACTCTTGACATTTATCTTATGAAGCTATATACTTATAGCTATTTTTATTAGTTTTATTTTTATTGAACGTGTTAGCATAATTTATTTAATTAAAGTATTGTCTTTGTTTTTTCAGGTTGCTGCCTTTGATCTGGATGGAACAATTATAACAACAAAGTCTGGGAAGGTTTTTCCAACTTCTACTGATGATTGGAGGTACTGTAAATTAAAGTTAATTTAGGAAAAGAAACTGAAAACTGATTTGTGTCCAGTATATAGGTCAGTCATGCAATTATGAAATGTTTAGTTCAGTCATGTATGATGCTGATCACTGATTTAGAGATGTATATAATAGGCCCATTGTGCATTCTACTCCATCTACACTATTCAATTATTGCTTTTCTCACATTTCATAATAAAAACGGAGATATCATCAAAAATATTACTAAAAGTAGCGAAAAAATGGTCTTAGGGTAGAGAGTGGCCTTAATGTGAACTCAAAACGCCATAATTGAAATATGTCACCATTTCTGTATCAAGTGAAATTTCAACTGGAATTCTACTTAAAAAGCTATTTTGTTTAATTCTAAATGGCTTAGGCTCAATCCGAGAATGATTTTTCGAAATTCTGATAATGATAATGTCAGCACAAAATAATGCGGACCCCACTTTCCCAATTACTGTGCCCCTCTTACATACAAAGTGATGAATATGGTATAAAATATGTAAGTGGAGCTCCCAATGGGAGGTGGTACCGTGGGTGGGAACTCTGCAGAGATTCTGCTCTCCTTAACCTACACTCCAGACAAGGGGGTTTGCAATTTTCTTTTTTCTTTTTCCCCCAAAATCTTAATAGTATAGTGATCGTTTTGAGAAAATGAAGTTTATGGTGAAGGGGTGGGTACTGGACCCTCAGTGGGGGGTTAAACGCCCTCTACCTCCCTAGCTGTCTGTCTTCTTTTATTTTTCTTTATTTCTTTTCTAATTTTTCTTTATTTTTCTTTATATGTTTCTTTAAATGTTTCTTTATTTATTTTTGTGGGTGGGGGGGACTCTTCAGTCTTGGTCGACAGCCCTCCTACAGATGGTGTCTCGATAAAAACACTACATTAGGCTACCATCTAGTCGTGGTACCTTGGCGACCCTGAGAGCTATGCTGGCGGGAGCATATGCTCCTGGTAGGGCCACCCAAGCCAGACAGGTCAAAGGGTAGAGGTGAGACTAGAAGTAGCCTATCTACTACCTCTATGAGTGAAATGTCAAGAATAAATCTTAACAATAACGGCGTGAACGGGACCAGAACGTCAAGTGATGAAGTCGCGCCCGGCAGATGTACCACTTTGCAGCAGGGTGGGCTCGGTCGACATCAAGCTACTGCTTGCGAACAAACAAATGGAAGAATGATGTGGAAAAAGGAAGTAAATCGATTAGTTATTGAATGTTGGTTAAGAAGCGAGCCAACGAAACGGGGATACAGGAAAAGAAAGAAAAAGGTTTGGGAAGAAATAGGAATGTGTGAAGCTAGTGAACAAAGACTGACAGATCAAGCGAGAGCGGTTAGAACAAACGATTGGTTATCAACTTTAGAAATTGATGAAATAAAGAGAAAAATAGCTGATTGTGACAATAGTTCAAGTTTTAATACAGAGGTGACCAGGTATGAAATGCCAGAATACAACTTGAACCAAATACCAACTAACGAAGAAGCTCAAGATACTGTGAATGAGAATATCATAATGGATAGAGCAAGAGCTGATGGACTTGATAAAGAAAAATGTGATATTTTATGCCAAATAGTACACCGATACAGAAACAAAGATGATGTAATCCACCAAATCTACGATACCTAGACAGAAGAAAAGTTAAAATAGCAACAACCAAAATCAACTCTGTTATTTCATATGTTAAAACGGCTAATATTACTGAAACAAATCGATTGATCCAGGCAGCGGCTAATGTTGTAGCAGACCAATGGGGTTTAAAAGAAGTTCTGGAATTGCGACTCAAAAAAAAAAGGAACCTTACTCGAGAAAACGAATACGAGGTAAAGTAGAAAAATTAAGGATGGATTTGTCAAGACTGGACAGCCTTAGAAAAGGTAAATTGACGAATGAAAGAGCAAAATCAAAATTGGAAAGAGAATATTCCCTGAAGGAGAAAAGCCTAGAGGTAGTCTATGAAGAATTAAATCAGCGGTTAATTGCAGTATCAGCCAAATTACAGAGGTATGACAGTAGATCTAAACAGTTTAGACAAAATAAATTATTTGAGGCAAACCAAAAGAGACTTTTTGAAGAAATTGACGGTACCACTGATGTTAGCCCAATTGCTGACGAAAGTTTGCAGTTTTGGTCAAATATATGGGAAAAAGATGTAAACCATAATGAGGTTGGGGAGTGGTTGAAAGATCTAGAAAACGATTTGAAAGATATACCTAAACAGAGGGATATTAATATCAACATAGGAATGGTGAACGAAATCTTAAAAAAAGATGGATAAATTGGAAGGGTCCAGGACCAGATGGAGTACACGGATATTGGTTGAAGAATTTCAGCCTGTTACATGAAAGAATTGTACAACAACTTGATACATGTTTGCAAGCAGGTCAAGTCCCTGGCTGGATGACGAAAAGTCGAACATTACTGTTAGTGAAAGATCGTGATAAAGGTACAGTGGTGCGGTGCTTTGGATCAGCCTACCTCTAGAACTTCGTCAAGCAAAATCTCTGACTAGCTTTAAATATGGCTGTAGGGATTTTCTTGGCTCTTAACACACGGCATTCATGGAAAGCAGGCATTTGGATAATTATATATTTTTACATTATATTTCTTTTCATTCTTTAGAAATACAATTATACAATATACAGTAATAGTTTTTTATAAGCCCTGATTGTTTTTACCGTGTTTAAATAAAGTTACATTACAGTACATCACATTACAACAGCTACAAACTTTCGCCCAATAACATGTTTGCCACTAATGTGGAAATTGTTTACTGGTGTATTAGCAGATGAATTATATAACCATCTAGACAGTCAAAGGCTCTTACCCGAAGAACAGAAGGGGTGTAGAAGGGGATGTAGGGGAACGAAAGACCAACTTCTGATAGACAAAATGATAATAAGAAATTGTAAAAGACGGTTGACAGGTTTAGGAGTAGCATGGATAGATTATAAGAAGGCGTACGATATGTTACCACATAGTTGGATAATTAAGAACTTGGATATGTTTGGCGTTGCTGAGAATTTGAAAAAGCTAGTAAGTGGCAGTATGAAAAGTTGGAATACGGATCTGATGGCTGGAGGGAAGGTAATTGGAAATGTAAAAAACAGTGGCTCTTCATCTGATAACACTAAGTACTATTATTTTAAAACTAGGTACACAAAAAAAAAAAGAATAATAAGTAATGATGATATTAATTACTATCTACACTACTAAAACATGAAAACTAATAACATTAGTACTAGTAACCTAACTATAGTACGTAATTGAAATGTAAAATATGAAACCTAACTATCATTTGTTATCGACCCGATGTACGTACATGCATACATACGTAGCCTTTATTAAAGTGTCTGGTCGTTCTAGCGCCTTTCGGCACTAATTGGGGACACAAATTAGAATAAGTTAAAGTTTAAAATAGACCATAGTTATTAAAATTAAATGGTTTTATAGGAAACTTGGCGGCTTTCTTTGTTCTATGTTTTTGTCCTTTCTCTCCCTATTGTTATATGACGTTGACCCTGCACAGATTACAAAAGGCTTTGAGATGTAAATGAGCAAACGGTCAATGGTCAAACGAGCCATCACACCTAGAGCAGAAGATCATAACCGTGACCCTGCACACAACATGAAACAAAGCAGCATTTTAATCCTCTTTGTAGTTTTTGAAGTTTCATAACCAGTTCACTCTACTAACTTTGAATAGACTAAAGTACAATTTTCCAATAAAATCCCTATTAAAACTAAAACTATAATACAATCGCTCCCACACATAGCCTGTTTGTAAATGATAACCAATGACATATTTTTAATGTCACCGTGAATTTACCCTTCCAATACGCTCGGGGGAAATTGTTTCCCGTATTACACGGATTCTAAACCTTCCTAGAATTCATATAGTTGTTATTGTAAGTCTGTAGATTACCTTAGTGATTTAATTAGTGTTACAGTTTTGTTATTGATTTGCACTTGTATTTATTTCTTGTAGAATTCTTACATCGATGTACAAAACAGTACAACAATCGAGGAGTTCTCTTCATGTATAAGAATCAATACCATGGTAGTCGTCTAGTTCTCCGTGCCACTGCGCGACTTCAAGACTTGCGACGTCTCGGAAGCCCTTGGAATTGCCTTAATCACAAATCATGACCTGACCCACAGATATCCAGCTACTCCTGCTGCAGATTCTACCTCAGTACCCCAGGTACTTCGAGGCCCAAAGCTCGAGCGGCCCAACATCGACGTTGGGGTCAATTGCAATATCAAAGAATGAAATGTCTTTACACAACGCTGGGAGGTCTTCCGGTCCGGATAAGGAATCGACGATGCATCTGCACCCTCTCAGCTCTTCCGATGTGCCGGTATCGAATTAGGGGACAGCGTTCTCAAAGTTAATCCCAATGTTGCCGGTGAAACCCTGCCTCAACTGCTGGCGGCAATGAAATAACTGGGAAATTTCCCGGTCGCAACTTGCGTGCTACGCACAGAGCTCCTTCAGCTCTGACAAGAGCTTGACAAGCCTTTTAGAGCATTCACAGCCAAGGTTCGAGGGTAGGCGGAAACTTGTGCCTTTACCACAAATTGCATTACACCGACCGCGTAATACGGAATGTTGTGTTAAATGGTCTGTACTATACCGATATCCGCAGGGAGGTACTGGGCATTGCAGTCATCACCTTAGAGGAAAACAAAAAAATGGCACGTAATGTCCAACCCTCTTCCTCCCTCTCCGTCTTGTCCTCCTTCCAGCGGCAAAAGAAAGCACCAATAACCCCCACTGTCACGCCCTCAACAACGGATCGAGTCAAGATTCTCGTAGAATTCTAGCGTAGTTATTATTAAAAAAACAGTACAACAATCGAGGAGTTTTCTTCACTGATAAATTTATTCGCTTCTATGATTGGGCTCTTGAAATGAATGACTTTTTTAAGTATAAGTTGAACTGAAACCAAGATTTTTTCCTTCTGGAGCTTGTACCAGATTTTTTCTCTCTGGCTCATACCCGGACCTCGTGTACACACAGCTCTATAAATCAACTGCCGCCTCGCCAGCCTTGCTTCTTGGCAAGCGGGCTAGCTTGTTGGCAATAAATAAAAGGCTTATGTATTACTTCAAAATTAATTTGTTAGTGTAGCAATATGATTAGGAGATCGGCCGATCAAGCCAAAATCTGCTACCGTAAAGGCCTCGGTAAACAGCTGTTTTTTGCCTTTATTGGGACAGGTCAGTACGGTGCTTCTGGGTCATGATAAGTAAAACATTGACATTCCTGTTGGTGGTCTATTTTTTGCTTCACTGTACTGACGAGTCCCCGAAGGACGAAACAGCTGTGGTCTACGATTGCAGATTCTAATTACCTTGGTTCACTGATGAGTTAATTTTCACCAGCAACATCTGCCTTTCATTTATTAGTTCTGTTTATCTGTGGCTTATAGGTCTTAAGATCCTACGTATGTTACACGATATTTCGTACACGGTTTTCTATACGTTACGTAGTCAATAGTCAGCGTATAAAGGCACCTTTGCAAGCTATCGTTTTGGATGGTTGCTTGATTTTGGCTTAATTTGAAAAGTAGCTGCTTGATTTGAAAAATTGTTGATCAATTTAAGAAGGCGTTGATCGATTTGAAAAGCCCTTGCCTGATTTGTAAAGCTAAATCTCAATTTAAAACCCTTGACCTCGATTTCACGAGTTCGAGTTAAGCCTTTCTTTTTGAGAACCTAGTGGCTAGTAGTCGATTTTGGCAGCTTTGCTGGTTGTTGATTAAAAGCAAGAGTGCTCAATTTGTAATATTAAATTTTGACAGTCTTAACGCTCCAATTTTACGTTATGGAGGACCGTAGCGCTTATGTAAACAATGAAAGCAATTGTGAAAGAGAACCCCTCACTTCTGTGATACCGGTGCAGCGCTGTAACCAACTGAGCTATAAATGCACAATTGGCAGGGCAGGAGGATATCAAGGGTACTCAAGGAAAGCCTGAAAGGGAATGATAATCGTAAAAAACGATCTTCATTAAATGTTTCAATTAGAATCAGAAGTTAAAGGCTTTGGTTCGGCCTTATTCAAAACGAGAAAGTTTGATTTTGTTAAAAAATTTCAAAATAATAGATTTATCTGCCGGGTAATTTTATTTCACTCTCCTCCCCCACCCCCTCCCCCACATCAATACAATTACCACTAGAATATCAATTTTTGTTCTGTTCCACTCGAACAAATGAAATAATTATATTTACAAAAAGCTAAAAAATTGATTTCTTTTTGTATTTTTTAAAGCCTTGAAAAAGGAAATATTTTAAATACTTTAATAGTTGTGAGCACGCATGGGACTCTTATAAGTTATGGCAAAAAGCGTAATTTTAAAAATTTCTTTGTGCAAAAGTATCCGGTGACGTCACTTAGAACGCATAACTGGGTCGTCGCTGGAGACGAGCGCTTCTTAGGATAGTAACGATTCTAAACAATTCAGTTTAAAAAGCTGTCATTATTTTGCTTACTCGAGCTATTGGTTTTCTTTACTTCTTTACACGTAGGTAAGTTACTGGCTCTTTCACTCTGGGAATTTCTTAGAATATGGTCGATCGCACGTACTTAATGAATTCTTAAATTTACTTCCTAATATTATTTTTAAGGACCCTGCAATTTTAAAGCGCTGTTCAAATCAATTAATTACAATATAACAGTAAAAGTCTTTCACCTTAAAATTTCTTTGAAATGTTTAACAGAATTTATGTTATAATTTGAATATGTTTTCCTTCGGTGGATTGTATGGCGCGGAAGCAAAATACTCCAGGTTATAGATCTAATTGTGCATTAACTTTGCAGATTGTGTGCATGGAAACAGGCATTATGAAAAGATAACCACAAAATAAAAATGTTGGAAATTCAAGGTAAGTAATTTTGCTTTGAACAACACTTATAAGGTATACTTATTATGTTTAGTCAGACTTTATTTTGCTTCTTTGGTTTTACCGTTCTGGAGTAATAAACGGCGTCCTTGGAGACAAGATGGCGGTTTGTGTTTAAACTGACGCACAATTTCTATGTGAATGGTTGAATATGTTGTAACATTCAAAATCATTTTAGTTTGACACAATAAACGTGCAGAAATGTAATTCATAGAACTAGTGTCTTAAGCTTAATTTCTTTTGGGTCAATTTTATACGATGCATGATTTGATGTACGTTACAATGTGGAGTACTACAGCAAAGTATTTATATTTTAACGCCTGTTCTATTTTTATTGTTTCGCAATAACTTATACGATGTAGCTTCTACAGAATGTTACGAATGCCTTTTCAAGTATCTTCTTCTTAAAGACTTGTTTCTTTATCTTTGTCGATAGGCGCTTGTTTCGTGTTTTAAATTCTCTCTTGTTTCACTGCACACAATTTTAAAAGGCATCCTGCCGATGAACAGTAACTGTTTTGCTATTTGTTTCAGCAGCATTCTTGATATATCTGTTCAGATATCTATATCAGACTTTGTAGTCAAATATTCACCGATTAATCATTTCTTTTACACAATCTGGAAGTTTTATTCATGCATTTCCACTGAAATAATAGTTTTGTATCGGGATCGGACATAAAGCCGTATTTTAGTTTTTAAGTTTATCTAAAGTTATAGCTACGTACTACTGTATGATTGTCTCAGTGAATACGTACAATGTAATAATGATCGGTTCATCAGTTCTGTTGTCAGATGGAAAAATAAATTAACTTGCCTATTAAACTTAAGTTATAAATATAAAGTTTTAAGAAAAAGTCGCTTCTGTTGCAAATGCAGTATTTATTTTAGAACAAACATTTAAGTACAGCATATATTATTTAAAGGTATAAGATCAATTCTTTCTTATTTAACTTTTTGAACTTTGTAAAATTTTTAAGATTTTGACATTTCTATACCAACTTTTTCTAATGCTACAGTTTACAAAATCTCTATTTCTTGTACAATTAGTTTCTAAAGGTTTATATTAATTATTATTTTGCAACATTTTTTGTTCTACTTCGTACATTAATCATACAGGAATTTGAATGAGTTGAATTTTCAGTCGACATGACAATTCAGTCAGTAATACTTTTAATCAGTTAGCTGTGTTGCATCCTTTGGAATTTAATGGAAATTAAGTTTGTGGTTGGTGTGACATTTCTTTCACGTGTGATTTATATAAAGACACTTAAACAAATATCCTGCTTTATCATCAGCAAACTTAACTTTTTTTTGCCAGCACCTTGATTTTTTTATGTTTTAAAAAAAGAAATATAGCTTTATATGAAAAAAAATCAAGACATTTTTTTCCTGAACTTTACAGAAGAATATATAAACAGAGTGATAAAATGTAGATGATAAACCAGGATATTTTTATTTGGCTTAGATATGTGATGCAGTAGACAGTTCTCTTGACTTCCTGTTTAATTAGTATAGTGGAATGCATGGAAAGTTGATCTTCTTTTTCATTATATATTGAGGGCCCTGAAGGGGTAAAATGGGAATTGGGATTGGCAGGTTTTATCCTGGGAAAATGGGGTTCAAACCACTCTGCAGCATGGGAATGGAAAAAAAAATGTTAAAAATAAAAAAAATGGAAATGGAATTTGAGAACTGGGAAGTGGGATTTGGAAAAAAAGTGAACTGGGAAATGGGATTGGTAACCTCCTTTAGGATTCTCTATATTCAAACATAATTGGATATATACTGTACTGTAAGATTATCTTGTCATAAATCAACCCTTTACCCCAGGCCTGTAAAAATGTTATTTCGCTGAAGATGTAAATGTTGCCTGCAATTGAATGTTGGAGATAAAAAGAAAAATATTAAACATCACCCTTTACTAATTCTCTACTTATTGTAATTAATGCATTCTAAGGTTGCAGGGATTGTTTCTAGAAAAACATCTAATAACTTTTGTTGTTAAGCCAAGAATTATATATTTTGCTTGACAGTATGCAAGTTTATTAAAGAAAAAAACAATTAGACCCTATAAAGAGGAGATTGATGTTAATTGAAATAAATCTATTCAAATTTTTGCTAGTAGTTTAACAAATTAAAATTTTAAAATAATTATAA
>JANCMA020473706.1:0-10661 GCA_024336925.2 Zoanthus solanderi | reverse complement strand
GTATTTTGAACGAGCACTTGTGCTCTTTGACGTAACGTGTCTAAATAAAGTATTGTATTGTATTGTATTGTATTGTAATTAATATGCAACATTCCTTCACTGTACAAAATCTGCCCGCGCGATTGGTCAAAATCGATCACCTGATTTCCATTTATTTGTTGATATCCCCACAACCGTGAGTGTATTTTGTTCGCACACCGTGTTTAACGCATGAATTGAAAAGTGCCCAGTCTTAAATCAAAACCACTGAATATATGAATCAAATGAATTTTATTTAGATTTTTATTCCAGTGAAAGTTTTCATTAATCAGATCAGTACACTCAAGTGACTTGGCGGGCTTTCTGACAAACCGCACCGACACACGTCGAAATTTTAGTGCCTTTCAAACAAATTTAAAATTTCTGTTTCTTGTGTAAACAATGTCGCACTTTGCGACGTTTTTGTTCGGTTTTTCTGTTTGAATTTCAAAATGGAATTAAATCGGATTTACAATCAGTAAAATTGGTTTGTTTTGTGGCGATAAATAAAGGAAGCGAAAGTATGCAGATTTCCGACTTTCGTTGACAATAGGGTGATGTTTACTTAATCGAGTAACCTTCCTGTCTCGCCGACGTGTGAAAACGTTTCAAACGCTGGTTGAGTTCTTTTAATTCTTGATGGTAAAAGCATAATGCTTATGGGGTGTGGCAATAAAGATGAACTCAAGTATAGATAGCACCGACGTTCTATTACCTAACTTGAAGCCACTATATTGGGTACTACGGCTACTATTGCTGTTTTTACCATTACTTATGTTCGTTTGGGGAACCTAAGCCTGTTTGCTAGCTATGCCATGCTAATGAGGCCTAAAAATGCCGAAACAGCTGTACATGGTTGCTAGCAATCAGGCTCACTAATTTGTATGGTAGTTTAAAGGGGTAAAGCCCGCTACCAATATGGCCATAGTGTCCATAATTGTGGCTTCAAGTTAGCTACTAGCACGTTTGTGCTATCTATACTTGAGTTCATCTTTTAATTCTTAATTGAATTGTTGAATTACGTCCCGAAGGACTGTCGAGTAATTCTAAAACAAGGTAAGATGTTAAACTTTCTTTTATAGTTCGAATTTCAGCTTTTGATAAATTTCATTAAATGCTTTGCTATTTGCTCCTGAAAACTATCCCGTTCGTGTTAATTTTAAAAGTTCTATTTTTTATTTTATCTTCATGTACAGTTTTTTGTGATTTCTATTCTATTCTATTCTATTCTATTCTGTTCTATTTAAATTACGTCATTTTAACGGATTGTTAAATCATGTATCGCACCGTGCAAGGCAGTGAGCTCGGATTGCATATTAAAACAGTTAGAGACTTTCTGTTCGTGTTTTGTTTACAATTAGGCACAATTATTGGCGACACAATGATCTCGAAAGTGTCCATAATGCACTCAGCTTCGATTCGTGCATTATCAAAATTTTTCGTTCATCGTGTCGCCAGCGCGTACATGTGTTTGTAAACAAAACCTTCACATCAGTCTCTAACCCTTAAATGTTATTTTTTGCCTACACGAACTACGTTTAAAATCTATTTGATGTGTGGTAAATACTTTAAATCCATCCAATAAAACTCATAAAACCTGACGCAAAAGCATATCTTGTTGACTGATTTAAAATGGATTAACACATATAATATAGATTAGTTACAAGTTATAACAAACAGCTGTTATAAGCTATAATAAACAGCTATCCATGGCTGCTGGAAATCAGGCTCACTATTTTTTATGGTACTTTAAATGGGTAAAACACGCTACCAACGTGGCCATAGTGCCCAATATAATGGCTTCAAGTTAGCTACTAGCACATTTGTGTTATCTATACTTGAGTATAAAAACACAAATTGATTATCTTACCACTGCTGTGGCAGTTTGTCTTGGATTACCAAGGTCAGTAGCCAAGACTGTAAGTGTATATTCTCCTCTTCCCTGGTCGTCTATTTTCAGTCCAGGTGCCTCTCGATCAATATCTGTTCTTGTAGTAATAATTCCCTAAAATTTGAAACATTTTGATTGTTGGCAAAAGATTCTGTATGCTCAAAAATAAAATCGTGTAAAGTGGTCCGGTTAAGAATTAAATACAATTTTTGCCATGGAGTCCAGAAGACCTGAGATTACGTGAAATTTACTTCATCATTAAAGAAAATCTTGAATTTTACCAGTTTAGGGTATCTTAAATCGAGTTGGAATCCACTGGAGAAAATTTGAAACCTAATAAGGCAATCTTAAAACTACTTAATGAAATCCATAAGTAAAGGAATTAGAATTTCATTTTTATGCTGGAGAAACTTATTTTTATAATACTTTATATAATAATTTGGATTGTACGTGCGTTTTGATTGGTCTACAAGTGTGTTTTCATAGGGCTATGAAGCTCAAAAATTACGTGAGCAATATAGTTGCCTCTGTCTCCAAATTGTGAGAAGTTTCATGAAAGAAATTTAAGTATACATACGCGCTTCGTACAAAGTCTTTCTCTTTGTTAAAACAGAAAATAATTTTATAAAAGAAATAAAACATGTTATCCATGCCTTCATAGCCTGGTGAAAATCTCGGCAAAGTGTATGAGAATTCTTGATAAGGTTTGCTCTCGAATTCTCGATAAGGTTTGCTCTCGAATTCTCGCGTTCGCCTCGGTTTTCACCAGGCTATGAAGGCACGGTTTTAGACTCCCACTTCCGGAATCCAGACAAACGTAAGGTATTAACTTAGAAAGGTTAGTTCTGAGCTTAAGTCACTCGATCCTGATGCTAACAAAACAGAAAGAGAAAAGCTATACTAACTAAACTATATGAATCCAATAACTTCTATATATACCTGAGAAAATGAAGGAGATGCAGACAGTTTACATACCGTTTTATTCTCTATGGCGAAAACGTTTCCAAGATTTCCGCTTATGACAGAGAAAACGACCAGACTATTTGACCCTTGATCCTCATCTGTTGCATTGACATCGACCACCAGTATCCCCTGTGTAGTCTGACCTTCTGTCAAAACCACTGAATATGCGGAAGGGTTAAAGACTGGGGCATTGTCATTTGTATCAGTTATGTAAACAGTTACTTGCACTGTACCCTAAAACAAAATAACAACCTTAATAACTTACTTTTTCTATCGCAGACACTTGTTCCAATTCTAGTGTTTAATAACTAGCTGCATTGTATTTTTTTGGATTATTTAACAGTGCACTGTATAATAATAAAATGAATAACGTTCTTAACTGCGAATATTATTTCATGGCTAACTAAACTAAACCAAAGCATTCGTTTTCTTGTGTTGTTATTGTGATTTAATGCATGCTTTGATTAACTGAATCGGCGTGCTTTCTTAGAGTACAGATGCAAGATATTGAGCTTTCATGGTCTAACACATTGATAGCTTTCTCTTTATTAAATCAACAAGTCATTCGCTCTATTCTAAGAAGATTCGTATTTGCTTGATTTAGTGTGCTTTATCAGAGTACACATGCACGATCGCACAATATCATTTCAAAAGTTTCTTTCGTGATTTGGAAGCTCTTGCGTGTTTTAATACAAAAATATAATAATAGAAACTTTTGTATTTGGTAAATGTAATATTGTATGATATGATACTTTTAGAATTGAAGGTTCACATGCTAACTTGATTAAAACATCAGAGCATCAGAGGAAATGGTAAAGTCTACTGTATCTACAGTCGAGTACAGATCCATGCACCTAAACCTCTAGCAGCTGGAATATGATACTCAAATAATGTATGTAATATTAGAATATAGCATCAAAAACCTCTGTAATTGCAAGATAAAGATGAATAAAATTCACGTACGAAAAAAAAATCTGATTAACAACTACGTTTCATAAAGTTAACCTTTCTTCTACCAGCATCCGTAGCGGTAACCGTTATGAAATACGCGCTCTTCCCTTCGCGGTCCAGGGGCATGGGACTGGTTCTAATCTCACCAGTGTTTGAATCAATGGTAAATTTGTCGTCAGCACCTAAAGGAACACAAAAGGTATTATAAACCATTTTACTACTTATCTATGCCTACTTTTCATGTAAACCCCTAAAGCATTGCCTTATCTTGGAATCACGTTCGCGGTTAAAATCATTTGTTCTCGGTGTATTGTAAGCAACCAATGTTATTCAGTGCACGTTCGCGGTTAAGATATATGTTATAAGTGTATTGCAGGTGACCCATGTAAGTCAGTGAACGTTCGCGATTACGATAATTTGTTCTAGGTGTACTGGAGATGACCAATGCTATTCAGTGCACGTTCGTAAGTACGATCTTTTGTTCTAGGTGTTTTGTAGGCGACCAATGTAAAGTCAATGCAAGCTGGTGTTCTTAAAAGATCATTTGTTTTACTGAGGTGTGTTGTAGGTAAACAATAGAGACTTTAAGAAACGAGCTCGACGGGAGCAAAGACGACGGCAGTTGTGAAAAATATTATTTCTCGTTTACTTTTTCCATTTTAGATCATCACGAGATTCTCGAACAGAAAAAGGTAAAAGGTTTAACCTCGAAGGCAAACAAAGATTGCCAAATTTTGTGTTTGACGTTCACGTTGTCCACAGAACCCCAAAAATGAGCTTTCTGCGGCGTGTCAATAATTAGGGCTATTGTTCGTTGCCGTTCCCGTCGCCGTTGCCGCCCTGATATCTTAAAGTCCCAAATACTAGTGGTACGGTTGCAGTCGATTACGTTTTTATAAGTGTGTTCTACACAGCCATTGCGAGCGAAAATGTCATAAGCTTTTATAATCTGTTAAAACATTCACGAAAAATAAAAAATAATTACAAAAAGATAATCATATTTAACAGCAATTGAAGAAATAACGCTTAATCCAAATTTGTAAACCAAACACAATCCTACCAGAAATGGAGTAAGTGATTTTGGAGTTCAACCCAAGATCTTCGTCAGTGGCGCTAACATGAAGTACACGCATCCCTCCAGCTGAATTCTGGTTTGAGCAATTAATATGATAAAAATAATTTAGGCAACTTCAACTTATTGTTCAATATCTAAAACGTTGCACCACAAGTCGTCAAATATTTACTTTATTTAAACTATATAAAACGGCACATATCAAAGACCAAACAATGCTAAGTCTGTTGATTCATTTTGAACGAAATAACCGTTTGGAATTTTCCAAGACAGATAAATATGGCCTTTAAAATCTTTATATTAAAACAGATAGACCGTTAAATTGCTGTATCGGCTTTCAAAATAATAGAGAACAAACAAAGGTTTCCTTCCCCACCTCCGACACGTGAGCTGTGTATGTTGCACTCTTGTTGAATTCTGGATCTCTGTCATTTACATCACCTAACAAAATCTCCACTGTAGCACTTCCAGTATGATTACCATCCGCAACTGTGATCTAAAACATAGCACAACAAACACACTAAACTTGATTGTGAACATAGGAAGTTAAGAAGATAACAGCATACTTGTGACTGATCAACTTTAGATGAGATAATAATAATATAAATTTGATATCTGTGATCCAATCAAGTGATTCAGTATGATCAAAATGTAGGTACTATTTGCACCAATTGACGATAATGACAATGATGTGCTTATGTCCTCCTCATTACAGAACATGATAATGTTGAACTGATCTTTGAAAACGAACTTACACTGAGACCTATAGGCACGAAGTGTTTTAGTCCACGTTCGCGGAGGCCTAGATAACAAACCAAACCTGAGGTTTTACTTGTTATATTAATGTGTTGTAGTACAACACATCTAAGATTAATTGTTATTTGTCCCGGGTTTACATGCTTCTTATATCATTTTTGCAAAAATATTCCTGTGTGTCTCAGAGCCACAAGGCCAGATCTTATAAGCACTCTGTTATCAACGAACTCAAAATAGATCTAATTATGAGAAACGAGATTGTTGACACGTATGGCGCTTCTTTTGAGCTGTCTCAGGACTAAAAGCCGTTTACTGGTTTAACCCTTTGCTGCCGAAAATGGCAGTATTAATTTTAACGTATTTTAGGGGTATAAGGTCAAATGGATTATTTCAATCCAACACAGAATTTTTTTTACGCGAGATACTGGCCCAAACAAGGCAACTAATGATGAACAAAACTTGTTCCATTTATATGGCTGTAGGTCGGCCAACTACGGGTGAAAGAAGGTTCGTTGCAAATCAGCACAAACTATTTGCATTTAACGTTATTGTGATTGTAGACTTTTTGTTTTTGAAACATTTTCTATGCAAAAAACGAAGACAATAGCGTGTTTTTGCCTATTTTCATGGACGTTGAGAACGGGCATTTCAAGTTTTACAGAAAAGAAAACATAAGATTCCTTCCTACAGAGAACATAAAATTCCTTCGAAATAGGGTTTTCTTGTTGCTGTATGGGATGTAGAAACTTCAGGTAAGTATCAATGGAGACAGTCATCGTCTCGTTGAAGTACTACCTCTTGATTTGAGATCATGGCATAATTGGAAAATTATTGTTCCTATGGGAACGGTTTTTACTGCTGCCGTCGCCGTAGGGTTAACTACCTATAACCATGCAAAGCAAGGCCGTGCAAAACGTTGGTAATGAGCAGCTTGAAAGTTTTAACACGCTCGTCGACTGTTAACATTCCCAACAATTGCCTCCAAACGCGACTGCTTTAGTTAAGAAAGTCATTTACTATAAAAATTTAAAACATGAACTGTATTCAAATTTCTGATAAGAGTTTAAAATACATATTTTTTTCTCATAAAAATAGAATTTAAAACAATATATACATGTTCTGATTTAAAAATGGCTATAGCAACCCTGAGCCTAATGTCAATCTAGCTGGAATCTTTTTTTAATATCCTAGATCCTCTTAGGCACAAAACAGCTGATTTTATCAAGTTAAAAGGTATCTTTGTTCTTAGCTAGTGGTTAACTTTACAATAATCCAGTTGTTTCACTACAATGAAAATACAGATTTTGGATTCCGACACAGCCGGATTGCGTAACCAAGCAATGCTGTGAATGTGTTGAAATACAATAAATAAATAGGTATGTAGTGAACATTTCAATTATTTCAAAGGTCTAATAATGAACGGTCAGGATTTACAAACTGAATTTATGCCGTACCAAATAACCTCTGGTATAGCGATATTAGAGACCTTATCCGAGCACGAGTACGAGATTTCAAGCGCGCGCGTTTCTTCAAGTTAAGAAAATTCAAGCAAAAGACGTCCTGTTGACAACAAGTTTGCTGGACAATAGATATTTGAACAGACATAACTATAGAATGCTGCTGAAAAAAATAGCAAAACAGTTACTGTTCATTAGCAGGATGCGCACGCGCGCTTGAAATCACATACTAGTACTCTTACTCATACGCCAATCAAAAGTTCTATATTGCAGGGTGGCCGGGGATCCAAAAATGCTCTGTTAACTTAGAGGTGATCTTCTAACTCTTGATATAAAGCCATGGAAAAGACATCCCAGCTATATTGAATCTGGCGATGGAATATTAAACTAAGGGTTGTGTGCCAAAGTATAAAATAGATAAGAATAAGAATAATCAAATGAAAATCTATTTTACAAATACATTAAGCAACAGACTAAGAATTAGCTGCGTTATTAGTTAGAAAAGTATTCTTATACATTTTCAAAACAAAATGTAAAAAAAAGTTTTGTTGTAAAGAAGGAAATCATAACTTTAAATACTATTTCAGAATCTTACGTTAAACTTGAAAAGGCCCTTGGTCTCCCTGTCCAGCGATTTGTCCACGCTTATAACTCCCAAATATCTAGATCGAGATTTCACTGTCGTCATTTTAAAGTATCCTTCATCATTTCCACTTATAATTTCAAACTCCAACTGTTAAGCAAAAAAATGATATGTCGTAGTTAGGCCAAATGTAACTAAAGATAACTAAAGGAAGAACGTTCTACGGGTAACACGTGAAAATATAGCGCCTCTTAAACCCTTTTCATCTAAGACTCATTTTACGGGTATCGTAAGGAAAAGGTCTAACGTAAATGCAATGAGAGAAGAGAAAACAATTTTTAAGCCCTTGGCTGGAATCGAACCCCACATCTTCGGTTTACTAGTCCGACGTGTTAACCACTACACTACAAGGACTATAACCACGCTGGAAACGCAGCTAGGTAATGTAATGTAAATATACTTTCATGTCATTTCATTAATTCTATGCGTACCCAAATTTACGTTGTTCAACTTATTCATATAGAAAATAATGCCTTGGGATCCTTGCAGTTACCTCATACATTACATTATAAACTAGCTGCGTTTTCAGCGTGGTTAGTCCTTGTAGGGTAGTGGTTAACAAGTCGGACTAGTAAACCGAAGATGTGGGGTTAGATTCCCGCCAAGGGCTTAAAAAGTGTTTTCTCTTCTTTCATTCTATATATATATATATACACCGAACGCATTTAATATACTTTCACGACTTTGAAAGGGACTCATTTTCACATTCGATTGAAGAAGGTATACAGTACATTATATTTCCTTTTGCGAGGTCCGGATCATGAAATACTGTGATCAAGGTCTTGAAAAAATAATATTGACTGAGGCAGTATTATTTGGTAAATCTAGCTTGAAAATCACCCAAATCGCCCCGGAAAAAACTGCAACATTTTTTCAGAATATTTTTAAATAATTATCTAAGAATAACAGATACAAAATTCACAACAATCTGTTATATTTGGCGGAAAATGTTCAACATTAGGAGTTTATTTTACCAACAAAAACCAACCATATTATAGCTGAACACAGAAACACTGGAATATATAGTTTGGCCCGTCTACATTTTATGTAACAAACAAATTGCAACATAAATTCTGTCACTTAATTTTGATAAAAGAAAGACAAACATATAGCAAATCAAAAGTCCTCAGAAAAGCATAATTTTTAACATCTCGGTAATTCGGTACGACTTTGACGATATTTGTTATTCATGGTTTCACAGAATTTGCATGAGCCCCGCCGGATTACATGCATCGGACTGGCCCGGGTAGGCGGGCCGAGTTTTTCTACTGTGATCTCGGCTGTCTACATAACCTGCTAAAAATGACTCATGATTACAGAAAATCGCTAATCGCAACTGCAGCCCTCGCATTCCCCTTAGTGCCTGACTATTGATACAAATGTCACAATTAATGATGTTTTTCTTGTCCTGCATATCGCTGCATATTGTCATTTCGCAAAACATGTTGAGGACCTCAAAAAAATTCCAATTTCCACAAATTCAGCTACAGTATACCACAAGCAGCATATATTACTTCCAAAAAATTCAAGCATTCGCATTGCCCAGCTACCAAAAACATAGAATAGATGAATGACCATTGACTCCCGGAATCTACTTTCCCTCCCTCCCCTTATCGGAGGAAAAATCTCCAGGTTTCTACAAAACCTGGGATTGGCAGGTATGCCACAGCTACCTTGAATCAATCAGCTATGACAAAATGCCATCCAAAATACTGGATTTCCATATAATCATAATAATGATAACAATTTCATTCACCTCTATATTTTAAACTAAAACTAGTAGTAGCTACCGCTAAGTGCCAACGAGCACTGAAATATAAGTTTCCAAGTTAAAAGTGTAGATGAGAATTAAAAAAAAAACTAGTGCAAGTCTCGCTGCCCTTGCTTTACTCAGTCACGCTGAAACTCGGAAATGTTTTTGTTAAAATCGACATTAATAACGCAAGAAAACAATAACACTGAAGATTTGCCTTTATTGTGTGTGAGCAAAAACCACTACACAATTCATTGTGGACATGTCTACCCTTATTGGGTAGAATTTCTAAGATTGTTAATTTTCTGTCCAAATCAACAACAACGATAACAGAAAGAATTAATAAACAATGAACATCAGAAACCAGTGCATAATTTACTGCATAAATGTCTACCCTTATTGGGTACAATCTTGAATGTTGTTCATTTTGTATTCAAATCAACGTCGATAACACAAAGAATCTTTAAACATTAAACATCAGAAACCAGTGCATAATTCACTGTGTACATGTCTACCCTTACTGGGTACAATTTCTAATATTGTTCATTTTCTGTTCAAACCAACAACGATAACACAACGAAGCAATAAAAATTGAACTGAAGAAATCACAAGAGTTCATCTTGTTTCTAATGGTACCTTCACAGCGAGACTGACAAGATGTTTGTAATAACATTTCTGTTAGCGTTATATTTGAAAGTAACGTTTTTGACATCGAGAAATACGTCCTCTATTGCATCTGAATCATTCTTCAGGTTGATATCTGAAGCAGCCAGTATATCCTCTATTACGTCAGTAAACGCAGTAAGCCAAACGTCTTTATTTTCTATGGCTGCCATTAATTGAACTGACGCTTCACGTTTACAATCTGTTTGTCGCTGACGGGCACCACAATTCTTGCATTTTATATTCTTGTCTTGAGAAACATCATGTATTTTTCTTTTGCAAGCTTGGCATGTGACATAAATAATTAACTTATTTACAAACTTAAACTGCGGAACATTTACTTCCTTTTCAGGATTTAAAATATACGTTTTGTGTGCATAACGACGGTTTATAGACAGAAACTGTGCAACAAACGTAACCTTACCACGCTTGACTGAGTTTAGTTTTCAAATGACAAAACAGCTCCGTAAACACAACGATTCCCGTTGTGATCT
>JANCMA020473598.1:0-10663 GCA_024336925.2 Zoanthus solanderi | reverse complement strand
AACTTTTGACAAAAAAAATTAGGAAAGAAAGTTTGAAGACGGTTCAAGTTACATTTTTTTAACAATTTTTTAAAATTATTATCGTGCTAAGAATTTTTGCTTTTTCGGTTTTTGTTTCAGTTAAACTTGAGTTTTGTAGCTTAACACAAAAAAGTTTTAATTTCAAAATAAAAATATCGAGCAAAACTAACCAAAAGCCGACATTAAAAAGAACAGCGGAAGTCTTTACAAAACGGATAAATTGCTGTGTTTTTCTTATTTACCATTGTTATCAATAAGTCTAAGGCAGTTCGATTACAAGCCATTAGCTTTCTGAAAATTACAATGAACATCTTTCATTCATTCAAGTTTATTGTTTTGAGGTATATGAAAAAATGTTCTTTTCATTTTCACGACGCAAACAAATCATAAGAGAAAAACTCTTTGTTTGTCACCCGTATCTTTTAACGCAATACTAAAAACATCACCCGTACATTTTCATAATGAAATTTTTATTGCTTTAGAAACATGGCGGTTACGATATAACAACGACCCATAGCGTAAAAACTCTGAATACAAATCAACCTTTTTCCACAGCTGTTCGCACCTGTTTGGTCACGACATGGGAAAAGACAAAATTACCGTTTCCATTAAATCAGACCTAAAATGAATTGAACTATAAATGTTTTGGCTCAATTTGAATAAAAAACATTTTATTTACTCTCTACAAATGCTAAACCAATTTGGTGTTATTCCTTTAGGCTAATATACGTATACAACTATGGACAGTTGTACAAAGGAGCTACTCAGGGTTTAAAAAGAGCTTTTTCCCTTAGTTTTATAAACAAAGTTTATTCTGAGACAAAACTCGCTTAGTTGGAATTATGAACTTAGTCTTAAAAAGTGTTTTGAAAAGTGTCGATCTGCAACTTGTGTATTTCGTTCAACAACCTTAGTTAATATATAAAAAGATAGTGGGAAACCGTCCCTTAGATACCCAACATCAATTCATTGCATATGCATAGCAAAACTATCATAGAATGATTTACGGCTTTCTCTTTCAAGCTATTGACGCTAGAATTGGTTAAACAGCTTTTAAAAGCGAGAATGTACAGGCGTTTTTTTAAACAAGTCGAATTTTTAATTTTATAATTAACGGGATAACGCCGTGTTTCGTGCGTCACAGACAAAGTCAACTACCTCGAACCGAACGCCAGCTCGTTACACTGCTTGAAGCAAAAGTCTTGTGTTTTCTGTCGTTTCGTGTTTGAATTATGCATTGATACTACAAATATTTGAAAAAGAGGTAAAAAAATATTTAATTTCGAATACTTATTCGGCCTGTGGCTAGCTTCGGTCGATTGCATTTGTTGTACAAAGAGACTGATTTCTCGTAAAATATTGTTTAAGATCATTTTATCTCTTAGCTTTGAAAACAAAGTTAGCTTAAAGAATTTAGTTGGATGAATTCAATTTACTTTGAGTAGTAAATGACTTTTAATTCACTCAAAAATACGCAATAACGATTAAACTATACTTGCAGAATTTAAAAAAGGACAATTGGCTTGTAAAGTTTCAAATGAGTGCGACAAAATACATGCGTGACGATAAATAAAACGTGCTTTTAAAATTAGTTTTTAGGAAAAAAAATTATTCAGGGTCCAACAATATGCAATACTTAAGATCACAAACAAATTTCTTTAGGGCAGTCATCGACCCAAATTCTACTTCAAAAAACCTATGGTTAAAAACAGATGTTTATAACAAGTTGAAAAATATACGTTTTCTAGCTTGTTTAAATTCTTTCTGCGAGATAATTTTGGATTTTTGCCATGACAAAGATTTTACCATTGTTTTGAAAACACTCATTATGAATTTACCTTCATCATTCCCACGAACTTCCAAGCAAATACCCGGGCACAACTCTGCCAACCTTTAAAACTAAAGGAAGTACTGATATTTTGTCAAAGTTATTCTGATGCACACGTCTGCAACTAAAATAGCTGTTCAAAATCTGAGATATTAAGACACGCAGGTACTTTGAGTAAGCGATTTGTTCCGTCTGTTAAACCCTTTTAATTTTGACCCTGAGATGAGTTTCAAAGCGGTAGCCCGATTGTCTCATGCCGTCATTCAAATACACATCTCACTCTACTTCACTATATGATTCAACAGTGATCTTCTCTACGGGTATTAGACGTATTTTTCTTAGACTTAAAACGATTAAATGCTTCGCTAAAAACTCCATAGAGAACAAGGGATGCAGTCCCGCAAAGCTATATATAAAGTGTACATTAAAAATTTATTTACCCCTTCCTGTCAAAGCACAATTTCATAACAACATTTCGTAACTTTTAAACCAAATCTATAACGAGATCATTCGTTTTGACCCTCTGAGTAGAAATGATTGGTGTTTTTTGTCGTAACTTTTGAACCAGTTAGTGAAACCCTATGAAGTGACCAATCATTTTGTTTGTCTTGAAGAGTAGAAATGATTGGTGTTATTCATTCTAACTTTTGAACCAGTCGATGAAACCCTAGAAAGTGACCATTCATTTTGTGTGTCTTGAAGAATAGAAATGATTGGTGTTATTCATTCTAACTTTTGAACCAGTTGATGAAACCCTATAAAGTGACCTTCATTTTGCTTGTAACAATTTATTGCTGTTGTTTATTTTAAGTTTTAGACGAATTTTTTTTTAAAAATGACCATTTACTTTGTACAACTACTTTTGAAAGAAAGATCTGGTAAATATTTATGAAGATTTAATGAAGTTTGGTTATTTGAAGTTAGAGAAAGAAAAGTCGAAGAAAATTGAACGGTTTCAAGTAATATTCTTAATATATATTGTTTACGCCGCAGTATATATACAAAGTTGGTCAAATACTCAAAATGCAAGCTCAGGTTATTTTAGCTCGTAATAAATTTTAATTTATTAAAGACTGTCTCACCTCCAGACACATTTAAATCCTGTTGAAAAAGAAAAACAGTTTTCCACGTTGCATTCACATTCAATGGAGTCATTTAATAATTTATACCAAAATCGCGTATAAAAGAAAATGCAAAATTTATACATTATACATAATATTGCGAATCTTCCAAGCAGTTGTTAACTTGTTAATACAACACTCTTTAAAGACTTCAAACTTTAACAAATTTTATAAAAACAACAGAACTGTCAATTAGCTCTTAAATTTCACACATCAAACCTATAATGAACTTAACTTAGTCGAATGTGGTCTTTTCCTCTTTCGTATGATTAAATGTCTCAATAATTGGAGAGCTTAGCGTGCCAAAAGTAATCAGCATATTTTCATTTCTATAAATGTTTATCTTTTCTCAAGTTCAGACGAGAAGAACAATGCGGTGTAAATCCGGACAAGAATCCTTCTTAAGTCGAAATCGTATCTTAACGAGGAATTTGTGTTCGTTAATCACTTTTATACTAAACCCGCCATCCTCACGTATACAACTAGAACGATCCAAAATTAGAATCATTAATTACTTAAGCCAACTGAAATGACATTTATGAATTCGTACAGGCATTTTTAGAAAGAACAGCAAAGTATAAAGTATAAAATAATAGAATGCTTTAAAAACATGAGTGCGATTAACCGTTTGAAAAAAGCAACTAAAACATGCGTGCGTTATCATGAAAACGTTTTCCGTTTTGAATTCGTAAAATAGAGATCTGCAATCTTTGACATCCTAAGGTAACAATACTTTTATTTAAAACATTTACACGTATTTTTTTATAAGAAACTTCTTTAGCCCTTGAGTCTCAAAGTTTCTTAAAACTTGACCCGATTTAGCCCTGAAAGTTTCTTATGGGTTTCTTAATTTCTTGAACACTTCATCCGAGAAACAGACTAAAAAAACAAACTTTCATTTTCATCTTAGCTCCTTTTTGGCTGGGTAAAATGAAATTAAAGAATAAAACACTAAAGAATGGAAAAGTCGTGAAGATAACAGACAATCCTGTGAATCATGGAGATGGAAAGGGAATGAAAGTGCCATGCATTTTGAGATTTATAGCGCAAAAGCGCTTTATAGATGTACTGAGGAATGAATTAGGAAGTTTCTTGGTTCAAGAGAGTTTTATAGCCCTAAAGTTTCTTTTTCAGACCCTAGTTTCTTATAAAGTGGTTTCTTATAAAAAAAGAAATACGTGTAATCTAATAAGGGAAACTACATTTAGATACATACATTGAAGAAGAAAAACACACAAAGCAAGGTGGTTCATAAAGAAACCATGGGGCGTATTTGGCTTATAACCTCCTCATCTATTAGAAATGCAAAAAAATATTTATAAGACGTACAGATATATATCTCATGTGCAAGTATTTATGTAAGAAAGCGAGGCAAGCACACTAAAGCAAACAAACACAGGGACAGCACACTGGCAAAGCGGAGAGCAGAGGAACAAAAAAAATCAATTTAATAGGAAAGTTTTAAATTTAAACTATATTATACTGTTACTTGTAACTGCATATGAAATCACGATCGGAATGGAGAATATATTTTATTTCTTTTATATAAAAATTATTATTTTCTGACTTAACAAAAAGAAAGACAAGATACGAAGCGCGTATGTATAGATTTATTTTTCCATGAAACTGTTAATTCTCACAACTTGGAGACAGCTAATCATATCGTTACGTCATTTTCGTGCTTCACAGCACTATGAAAACCGACACTTGTTGACTAATCCGTAAACGCACGTACTAGCCAAGTTATTTTATAAGTGTATGGTCCACACTTGGACAGCACAAATATTCTAATTTCAAATTCCTTTTTTGCAAAACTATAAAGTTTTGTTTTATATAATATGTTAAGAGGATTTAAGAGGTAAAATCGGCTAGAATTAATCCCGCGGCAAATGTCAAGAGTTTAGTAGCCTGCGCCGAAACTAAGGAAATGACGCAATTTGTATTTTAGTTTTTACTGGTCGCGCGCGACTAACTGATAATTTCAAGCATGGCAAAAATTGTTCGCTGGCATCTACCTGTTCCTAAAGACATCTGGACTATTTGATCTCACATGTCCGATTTTCTATCATTTTCTCTTTCGAACAATTAGTTAAAATATTTTGATGATGTTTTCCTGACAAAACACCAAGAAAATGACATTGTTTTTTGGGTTTTTTTTTCAGTGTTCCTAGCTTGTTCTTACGTTTAAAAGGAGCGTATTTGGTTAATAATATTATGATAATCCGGTGTTATTCGACAAGACAAAAGTAAGAAATCTATAAAACTGAAAATGACAAGTTTTGTCATTTCGTGAAAAAAGACAAGTTATTTCACTTAAAAACGTCTCTTTGTAAAGGAATGCCACGTTATTCGACTTCCCGTTACGTTTTAGCAAACAAATTCATATTTATTCGATCTGAATTATCTTTATTGCAAACGGGAACTTTTGCTCCCTACGTTCGTTTCTTAAATCAGGCCCTCCGTTCGATTGTTCAAAGCGTGTGTACTGTTGCCGCGGATTAAAAACTTTAGAAGTGTATCCCAAAAAATGAGATTTGTTGTTTTGTCGCTTCTACTGTCGATGGCTTGTTGGTTGAGCTCTCAGGCAGAAAAAGAAGACCAATTTTTTAAGTCCAAGGAAAAAAGATTGGTGTACTACCGTGGAACAAAATGGTGTGGGGCAGGAAGACGCGCTCGGCATTATCACGATCTTGGTAGGTGATCATTTGGGTGTGAAATTGATTTAAAGGGAATGATCTGAGAAATTATACGTTTTATTTTATTAACATAGGATATGATAAGAGGCTTGTTAAAATGTTTAAGAACGAAAAGTAAAATGTTTTCGACTACAAGTCATCTTCAAAAAAGTAAACAAAAAAACATGCTAGCACTTATATATATATTTTTGTTTAAAGTTATTTCAAGTGGAAAAATTTGGCAACAAACGAAAATGAAAAGTCCCTTGACGGTCTTGAGCTTGAAAGTATATCGCACTTTGCCAAAAAGAATCTTTTGATCAAATATGAGATTTATGTTCATAGCATGTTTTCTTTTTTAAAATCTGAAGATGACTTATATAGTGGAAAACGATTTCATTAATTTCATTAAAATGTGTGCTGTTTGTTGTTCCGATAAGCTCTTTCAACTAAAGTGTTCCTGCATGTAATTCAGTTTGAAAGTGTCTGTTTCCCTTTATAAATCAAAGACAAAAGAACCATTACTGAATATATATCTGTTGAGAAAATTATAAATATACGTTCTTCGATGCTTTTTGATATTCTTGACGTTCCCTGTAAACCGAAAGGGGAAGATAAGAAGTCAATAAGGACTTTTCGGTTGACGTCATACACTTTATCCTCGCAACAACAAAAGCTGTAGTTGGAGATTAGAATCGTTTGTTCATATAGTGTATTATTTTATAAAGTGAATAAGCTTATACGGCGGATAAAACTGCCATCAGTTGATTTCTTAAACTATGTTTAAATATTGGGTGCCGAGTTAAGAGTTATATATAAGAAAGGTAAAACTTCAAAATAAAACACAGTGCTCGATGGCGTTCGCCAGAGCGGTAATATATATATTGTTAAGATCGGTGTTCACAAAGCTTTAACTTAAAGTTTCTGAGCCGTTGTGGCCCTTCCTCAGAAAGTTTGTGGATTCCACAAGGGCCACAACGGATCAGAAACTTTAAGTTAAAGCTTTGTGAATACCGATCTTAACAATATATATTACCGCTCTGGCGAACGCCATCGAGCACTGTGTTTTATTTAGAAGTTTTACCTTGCTTATATATAAGGTACAAAATAGACATTTTTATGTTTTTTGAGATTTTGTCTCCAGAGAGTGACTTTGAGAAAAAGTTTTAGAAAAATGTCAAATCCCCACCCCTCCCCCGACCTCCTTCTCCCTCCCCTCCCCATCCCTCACGGGCATAATATTGATAGATGCATAAGTTGAAAACTTTGATAATGAATGATCAAAATAAAATTGATCCTACTGCCGGTAGGGAAAGCATTCAAAGATTTGAAAAAACATAAACACTATAACATGTAATGCTTAAACTACTTAATACTTATAAAAATAGCTTACTAGTTTAAAGGTTTTTAAATATTCCGCAATTTAAGCTTGTCTTAACTCACATTTGTACCAAGTTTGCTTGTTTCCCATCATTCTTTGTGACAGAAATAAGCTTAAAAAATATACATTTTCTACTTCACAAGCAGTTTAAAAGCTGAACTTTCAGGCATTGAAAATACGAAAAAAACTGCGTACTCTTTCCGATTATAAATAATAAGGATATCCGTCAAAATCTTTCGTAAAAATTACGTCACCCTATTATTTTCGCCGCGATATGTCGTTATTATTTTTCATTGATAACTATAAATGAAATGGAAAACTGATGAACGTCAAAACTAAAAGGTGCAAGTGTTATCCTTCAGGTTTTTTCATCTTTTACCAAAATGGACGCAAATTGTACGTAAATTTAAAGGAAAAAATATGGAGAAAGAGAAATCAAACTTTGAAAAGGGTTTGAGAAATTATAAGCTTTTAATCTTTAGTTTGTATTTAAGGTAACTGAATCAATTCTAAACAAGTTTAAAAGTCAGAATATGGCGTTAAACATATAAACCTGCATGTTCGACATCTTAAATTGATTTTTTCGTTAATTATCATAATTTTCTTTCAGAAACCTAAACCTGTGAGGATAAAGAACGCATATTCAAGAACCAATATTTTGTCTATAATTCCATTGCCCTGAAATCTACTACCTGTCGACCATATTAATCTTTTAAACTATTGACACGGTTCAACTAAACTTACTTATCCCCTTTAACATCAAAACTCTAGAAACCAAAAACATTGACCCCTAAAATAATGCTTCGTAGTTTTACTTACCTAAGTCTTCTGCGAGATTCCTGCGGTGTCAGTTTATCAAATTCTTTCGCCATTTCTTTTCCTAAAAACGCGATATGGTCGTCGTGAGAGCTGTGGGCTGTGCCATGAAAGTTATGACTTGAATGCTGCTTTGTTAGAACAATAAAACTGAACAGACAAAATAATTCACCAAAAATTTTAATATTTGCTATTATCTTGAACATTATTCTAACTTTTTTTTAACTATGATTAATACCACCAGATTTACAGAAAAAGACGAATCTTTTTCTCAGTGCAAATAAAAAAGTATTTGCTGTTATTTTGAGATGACGCGCTGCCACGTAATTTTCATTGCGCAAGCGTCGTAGAAGCATGTTTCTCCATTGGTCCTCCATGGTTTTGATCGAAACGGTGTTCTCTTAAAAACACCTGTTTAGGGTGTTTTTTTTTCAATAAAAATATTTATTGTAAACATTTTAATGACGGTTCCAGGGATATTTAGGCATTTCTTTGGTTTTTCCAGAGCTTCGACTCAAAACAATCTGTAAAACACCCTTTGATCTATTTAAGGTGAATATGCAGCTAGTCTTTCGGGGTGCTGGTATTTTCATCACCAACTGGTGCAGCAAACTTTTCAACAAGCTTTGCAGCTTAAAGCGATTCGATTAACATCAACATCGCCAACAGAAAGTTATTTTGAAATACAAGAGATATAATTTTGAGACTTTGTTGTTTTAAAACTTCTAATTTTGTGGGATTTTATTGGGGGTGTATTTTCAAGTTTTCTCGCTATTCCTGGGCTCTAAAAACACTGAGAACCTATTCCATATCCTTCAGTTCAAACAGAAACTGGCTAAACATTCACCGTTCTACTTGCCTGGATATACCAGGAATTACAGTGATTTAACTAACTATATATATATATAGATAAACTGAAATTTTCGATTTTGGATGGTCTATAGGTTAAGGTTATTCCTCCAAGGATCAACAAGCTTAGTTCAGTCTTGTGTGAACGTTTTGAGAGTAGACTGAAAAATAGTCCCATACCTTCTCTTTACCGTCGTCGGTCACAAGAAAAAGAAGAATGGGTCGAGAAATGTCTTGCGCGCGGCCAAGAATAAAACAGAATGAGTTCAAGCAAGCCTTTTCTCGACCCATTCTTCCTGAGACGGTCGACCGATTTGCTTTCGCTAAACTATAGAATGCAGGGCCATGATTGGTAATTTATTTATGCACATACTTCGTTCTTTAAAATATCTGCGTAATTCAAATCAAATAACAATAGTTGACCTATATGGCCCTGTATTTTATAGTTGCTCCTATGTTTTTGCTCCTACTGCGTTTTACACATCAACTCTGTGGTTTTTCCGCGTTGGGTTTTCCAGTGATATCCCAAAGTAGGGAAATTCTTGCATCAGCTAGATAATTCATTTTAACGAAAAAAAATCTTCTGGTGTCGCAGGATCCAAATACCATTATTTTGATGTCAATTAGTTAAACAGGAACGATAACGCCAACTGGTTCGTAAAATATCCATCGTTTGAAGTTCCTAATCTTTCCCTAGCTCAGTTTCCAAAGCCCGCTATTTCGAATTTCAAAATTTAGTTTTGAGTCTTTAGTAAATTCTAGGAAGTGCGGCATTTGATCGCTGACATAAACATTTTCCATGCATTATCTAGGAAAAAAGTGGTGAACCTTGCCACAGGTCAAACTACTCTAATTAGGCAGAACCGTGTCGGGAAAAGAGGTTAGGTACTTTGTATACATTAGCTACAACGTCCTCCGATCGGCGCTCTTCGCGTGTGAAAATTTGTGTTAAATTGCAAGTTGTTTAACAATGATTTGTTCGCAGAACAATCCATTTAGAAATCCAAGACTTCCCTAATCTTCGAGCACAAGAGCAAATTTTCCAAAACGTTTCCAAGGGTTTACAAAATTTATTTATTTCCAAAACCCGTACGCAGCCAACACTACTAACTAGGAGCCCTATCAACTGAAACTGCCGTCCGTTAAGCTGTGGGAGGCTTGCGTTATTCGTGAATTATTTGTCTCATTGGATCACATAAAACAAATTCTTCTCGGTCAAAATAGGGCTGGAATCCAGGACAAGCGCATGCAAAAACGACACCCTGACAATGCTGCTCCATGTGTTTTCCTTACTTTTGATTGTGGAAGTATCGTTTAATCTTTGGTATATCCATCATTGTTCCATTTCTAATGTAAAATTTAGCTTTCCCCATTGGCGTCAACAAAAGCACTCGGCCCTCCACCGCAAACAAGGATTTCCTCGGCCCATTCAACTTTTTAACCGCGCTCATTTCATGAAGAAAAAAACACGTAATCAGTGACGTCACATTTTATTATCAACTTGTTCATCACAAGCTATAGTTTACACCGTTAATAAAATCTGGGACGTTACCGATAAGATCGAAACATCAAAAATTTATTTAAACGACACACTGCTCAAAATCTAGTTTCGTTTTCGTTTGGTTTTCAGTGTGAACATAAGAAAAAAGGAGGAAACAAGCGCATTACATAATTATCGCTTATTTCATAGCAAAACGACTTGAAATAAGAAAAGGCAAAAACAAGGATAAAATTTTTTTCAGTTTTTATTCTTTTCACTGCACTTGTTTTAAAGTTTTCCTCATAAAGACCCGTTCAAACGGATCATTAACAATTAGACCTCGAGGACGAATGGACTACGAGTCAATAACCCATGAGGCCGTAGGCCGAATGAGCTATTCAAACTCGTAGTCCACGAGGCCGAAAGGTCTAATTGTTTTAGTATAAACCTACTAATCGGTCAAAAAAGGATGTACAAATTAGATTAGCGATG
>JANCMA020473490.1:0-2500 GCA_024336925.2 Zoanthus solanderi | reverse complement strand
GTACTACTATTAATTTTTGTGTATTATTATTTTATTATGGCTGTGTTTGTTCAAGCGCATCAAGATATTGCTAGTTTGGTAAAATTGTTATTTTCATATGCTTTCTCTTTTTAATTCTCAAAACTTAAAAATAGACCATCAGATATTGCCAGAGTTACATATTGCAATGTTCACTGGAATGTCACTATTTGCGTTGTTTAAAAAGTAAGGTGGTAAATTCCATGAAGGAGAAACAGGTAGTCAGTGACTGCAGATGGCGTTTGCTGGAAGATGGCTTACACAGGCTTTGAAAAGGCAGTGAGAAACAGAGGATGAGTCCTTTAAATGTCTTGAGTTTGAAATAATCAGATTTTATTCAAAGACAGCAAGAATAATTAATTTTTTAAACAATGCCAATGACTATGGCTATGCATTTTAAATTCAGTTTGCACAGCTGTAAAGTGTACTGTTGGTATAGCATTTAAAACATACAATTTCAAAGATGTGTAAGGAATGCTGTACTTTTCAGCTGTGAAAAAAAGTTTCATTTCATAGTCACTTTAATTACATTCTCTTTATGTAAGGAAGGGTGTCCTATTTTTGGGACAGACTGCCTATCTTATTCAATATTTTGAGGAAAACAACCTCAACTTTTTTTTTACAAAACTATAAGTATTTGGTTTGCAATTTGGTTGTTGCATTACAATTTGTACAAACCAAACAGAAATATTGTAAATTATGCCTTAATTATCTAAGCTTCTACTGTAGTCTACACAAAAAGAAATATAAGAATATATTATCTAAAAAAACACAAGATTTGCCATGTAATATAAGTTATATACACAGAACAAAACAAAAATTGGTTCTTTTTCACTTACGGAAGACATAAAATTATGTAACGTTGAACTGAGTGATTTCAGAGCAGTTACCCAAGAATAAGTTAGAGAGCTTGCAACTAAACCCTTGTCTAAGTCTTGCCAGCTAGACCCTTTACATGCCATTATAATGAGGAATGCTTTGACACACTTCTGCCAGTCATTACCAATATTGTGAACATGTCTCTATCAGCTGGTTTCATGCCTAACTCGCTGAAGACAGCAGAACTTCACCCTCTGTTGAAGAAGCGAACACAGTAACTTTCGTCCAATATCAAATCTTCCAATGGTATCTGTAAAGTTGTCGAGAAAGCTGTTGCAGTCCAGCTTACAGAGCTCGTGACTATGTACACAATCTGGACGAGTCCTTACAGTCTGCCCACAAGAAAGGCCACTCAACTGAAACAACATTGATCAAAGTACTAGTACTATTACTACTACTATCCATTTATAGTCATTGGACACGTCAAACGTGTGTGTGACTTGCAGCTTTCAGAAAAGATCTCCACTTAACACGGTCACCAGCCATATCTTCTGTCAAGTTCAGTCTCTTCAAGTTATCAACAATTTACTCCTTCCAAGTCTTCCTAGGTCGTCCATGGCTCTTTGAGATCACTTTACTTGTTAACAAAGGCAGGAGTTCTTTAAACTTCCCCCAGGCAGAACGTACTCTAATAACTGTCACAAGCTCACATCCTCCACTAGGGCAGATGCCATCGCCAAGATAGACAAAGCTGTTCATAACCTCTAGTGTAACACCAGCCAATACTGCCTCTTTACACGGTCAAAGTACAGAACGATATCCTTCATGCTATTGATATTAGAGACTCCGTGATACTGTTAATGCTTGATCTGTTGACACTGGACCATTCAATTCTCCTAACCAGGCTCGCTACCAGTTATGGCCTGAGTGGGGTAGTTCTTGACTGGTTTCGCTCCTATCTAACATCGTGCAAACAGTGTTTTGGGTCCATTACTTTATCTGCTTTACACATCTCCAATTGCAAAATTAATAATCAAGAGACATGGCTTGCAGTATCATTTATATGCTGATAACTCTCAACTGTATACATCGTTTAAAACTAATTCCTTTGACGATCTTCATCAAGCAAAATCCAAAGTTGAACTCTGTGTTAGAGACATTGATGACTGGATGGTCCATAATGGCCTTAAGTTGAATCGAGACAAGTCAGAACTTCTTGTTTTTACTTCTAGGTTTCAACTTGGTCCAGTGTTGATTTGTCTCACAGTAGTTGGTGAAGAAATAAAGCCTACTCCATTAGCAAGAAATTTAGGAACTGTCTTTGATACACATGTTACTTTCAGCAAACATGTAAATATGCTATGTAAAGTATCAAATTTTCATCTCAGAAATATCAGTAAAACCCGAAAATATCTTAGTGAAGAAACTACAGAAACACTCATCCATGCCTTAAATTTAAAAAAAGGGAAAAAAAAGTGTTTAAGTATGAGATGGTAATAACAAGAAGAAAATAAAATAATAGGAAGAATAGAAGAAAAAAAGGAGAGGTAAGTATAAAGTAGTGGTGGGTGGGTGAGTGAGAAGGTAAAGGTTATTTAAAATATTCTGTTCTTTTAATACCCCCCTAAAAAACCAAGCCCCTGTTTTATTTATGACTCCCCAA